>LQRL01038077.1:0-12202 GCA_001703475.1 Hydroides elegans
GGGGGGGTGATCGAATTGGGGTGTGTGAGGAAGGAATGACATTTTGGCCGGCAACTGTGTGCGTGTTGATACCTTGATTGGGAATCGGTCTTATGACCCTTATGATTCTTATTGGGATATTGCTTTTTATAAAATTATTAAATTTCGACTTGCAGATTATAACATGTTAAGATTTTTATTGAAACACATATTATGAAATTATATACATAAAACCCACACGTCTATACTTTCATGAATTGTAACTCAATAAAAACAAAATACAAAAACAAAATCATAAGTGATGATAAAATGATTTACATGTATAAAATCAATAATAAGATCCACCCTTCAACTACATATCATAACTTATTGAAACAACCTTTATTTTTTTTTTCATTTAGTCAAAAATAATCATAATATGAAACAGGTTAGAAAATCACCAAAAAAAATTAATATCTCGTATTGAACAAAAGTGCATTCTAAAGTGCATATGTACTTTTGAATAAACAAAACCACCTGTGCATCACGTGCTTGCCGCTCATTGGCCAGCGCCTCAACGTGACCTACTTCTGCGCGCATGGATTGGCGAAGAGTGTCGAGTTCATGTTCGCGCTCGATTTCCCATGCCTCCTTGTCTGCTTTGTAGGACGAGACTAGGCGAGATTTCTCGCGGTCATGTGATGTCTTGAGTTCGGTCATCTGGAGAAGGGTGTGGGGGTAGAGTGGGTAAAAAATGAAATCGGTGTGCGATTCTATGACTTTTTAGTTTTATTCTTGTAATGCGGAGGAGGCGTATGTGAAGGAGTGAAGTTTGATAAGGTTAGTGAGTGTTGGTGTCAAATGAATTCTATGTGCTATGTCATAAATTATGATTATGAAGTGTTGCGTAATTTCTGTTGGTGATGGACTTCGAAGACCATTGTTTGTGCGTTGTTCAAAAATCTCTTACTACGAATATACTTTTCTTATATGAATTGGCGGGGTATGTGACAAATGTGAAATGTGCCCTAAAATATGTACCTGGTTTGTTCAGAAAATTTGAAATTAATGAAAAGGTGTATCGTGTTTTGTGTAAATATTATTGAAAATAAATATAATATATTAACTGTGCAAATAAATATATACATGTTAAAATAGAATTTTAGACCGATTTAACACATTCACGTCACAGCAAATAACTCACAAATATTTATTTACATATGAAAGTAAAAATATGTTTGGTCAAACCTCTCCACCCCTTCAGTTGCACTCATCTTGCTGCCCCCTTGAGATGTACCCTTTCAGCCGTACCAAATATAACAGCAACGATTCAGCTGCACTTATTGAATTAACCTTAATCAGCTGCACCCCCTTTTACCTCGTGCTCATGTTGCAGCTGCCTATTTAGTTTTACAAATTCAGCTGAACCTATTAACCGGCAACTCTCACCCAATTCCCCTAACTCCAGCATAAAGCGATCATTCCCCACATCCATTCAACTACCATTCTCTTTCAGCTGCACACATTGAACCTTTTCCTATCATACCTCGTGCTCGTGTCTCAGCTTCTGCTCCTGCAGCTGCTTCTCGAATTCTCTCGCTTGTTTCTCACGCAGCTGCTTCGAGCGGTTCAGGTCGGACTCCACTTTGTCCATCTGAAGTATAACCAAACATTTAAACCAAACAAAAACACAAAATTGTTAAAAAATACAGAACGATACGTTTTAAATGACATAGCATGACTTAACGTACTATTTGTAGTCAACATATGACTAGGCTTATAGTCTTTGACTTACCGAGAAAAATACAAAAGTACATCTTAAATATCTACTATAAATATGCTAGATACAGACTTATTGTGAGCGCACGCGATGGGCGAACTAAAACTCTCCATCTTTCACCCATACTAATGAAAGCAACAAGGAAATCCTGCGATTCCTCAACCAGAAACCCTAATGTTTCGTTTAGTTGAGTGCGGAAAAGAATGCCTTTTGATCCATATGTTTATGTATATTATTTGAAATTAACACACACAACTACAAAAACACTAACTCTACCTGTTTCTTCATATCCTCGTAGACCTTGGCCGAGTTTCGCTGCACTTCTTGTTTAAATGTCTCCAGGGCTTTTTCTGCTTGAACACCCCGTTCTTCATGTGTGCGCTTCAGTTTGCGAGTTTCTTCTTCTTTTTGACTGAAACAAAAACAAGAGAAATACAAGGGATTCCGTGAATAAAGGAACTTTGTTGCATTAAAATTGATAGCTTAAACATGTCGAGGGTATTCTATGCCTGAAGGCCTTGTTTTTCTTATGTGCGCTTCAGTTTGCGGGCTTCTTCTTCCTGTTGACTGTTAATACAAAAACATGAGAAAATGATAATTCCTCTCCGTGCATGCGTTTAAGTTTGGGGTTTTCCTCTTCTTTTTGACTGACAGAAAAAGAACATTAAGGATTTCATGAATAAAGGTACTGAGTAAACGAGCTAACTTTTTGTATTGAGATTCATAGATTAAATGCCTCGAGGGTTTTCTTCGTGTGAACTCGTGTGTGCGCTTCAGTTAACGGGCTTCCTATTCCTTTTGACTGTGAATACCAATATTATTTCAACTTGATTTTTTTTTTTAATTCAAGGATAGGGAAAACTATGTTTAATTCTAAACTGAAGATTCTGAACTACAATATTGTGTCTATCATAACATGTGTTCTCCGTGTGTGATACATTTTGAGGGCTTTCTCTTCCTTTTGCGTTAACACCAAAATATGGTTATAATTATTTCTATTATTACATGTCTGCCTGATTGTGTTGGTAATAAACATAGTGAAAATTTGAGGGCAATCAATTTTCTGTATTTTTCCAGTTGTTGCGTCATACATAAACAATAACAAACCACACCCAGAAAGCACGTGTTTTTACTACACATTGTTTACGATATTGCGTCACGTGTGTTGTTCATTGATGAAACGTCATGATACGATAAATTAATACGCGAAGGCGTTTTTTAAATAATCGTTTGTTTTGACATTTTCTCGTTGAAAACATTTTAGATATTAATAACACATACAAGAGGTAATGATATGAAACGTATTTGACATTCAAATGTTATGTTAATTCTTCATTAAAGATAAGTGAGGAACTTTTTTGTTTGCTCATTATTGACATCATTAAAATAGACATACGTTATTTGGTTTAAGCGAAGGGATACCATTTATTTCAAATATATTTCACATGAATAACAATAATATTTT
Organism: Hydroides elegans; assembly: GCA_001703475.1. Classification (NCBI taxonomy): domain Eukaryota; kingdom Metazoa; phylum Annelida; class Polychaeta; order Sabellida; family Serpulidae; genus Hydroides; species Hydroides elegans. The sequence continues at coordinate 3,204 of LQRL01038077.1, forward strand.
GAACAAATAAATTGGTAAAAACATATAATAAAAATAATACCTTGGGAAGTGGAATGGGCAGACCTCAGGCTACGCCTTCGGTCTGTGCATTCCATTTCCCGCGGGCAATAAATTTCCATCTTTTCCTCAAACATATGAAGTATTATTATAATACCTAATGGTTTCTTCCATTTTTCTTATGCGTTTCTGTGAGTCCTCCTCCAGTTGCTCAATTTCTTGCTGCAGACTCTTGACCTGAAACAAGCAAAATGAAGAATACAATAAGACAAACATGTCCATCGATTCGAATATCAGATTTTGTACTATGGCACAAAGTTCAATAGAACCTAGATAAATCGGGTATACATATAATATAAAATTTGCAGAGGTCCCGAGGTGATGAGCTTAACCAGATACAAACATTTTGTTTCTTTAATCATAGCTTAGATGATTCAACCAAGGCAGATTATATGGAAAATGTGTCCTAAATGTCCTATTTGTAATATTCTACCACGTTTATTTACAGTTACGGGAATCAGTAATTTTTCAAGGGTTGTCTTAGTCGGGTCCTGGTCAACTCGCCCAATTCCCAACTCGCCCAAAAACCAACTCGCCCAATTTTGGTCAACTCGCCCAAAAACCAACTCGCCCAATTACCAACTCGCCCAAATTTGGTCAACTCGCCCAATTTTTTCGAAATCTCATTGGTCAACTCGCCCAATTTTTTTACCAACTCGCCCAAATTTTAATCACACATGATTCGTGTGTTTTTAGAAAAAATTGATTGTTACAAAATATCAATTATCTATACAGTATGTATAAGCATTTAATTATTTAAAAACGACATTTTTAAATTTAAACTTTCGCCGTTTTTTCTTTCATCATTTATTTTCATGGTAACTAATTACAACGATAGCACTTAAAAGAGAATAATACTTATTATACTCATTAAACATTAGATTCAACCGTTCACCCATATAAGATTTATAAGATCGCAGTTCAATTAATCGTTTCGTAGTCCAACTAAGGCGAACATTAAATTTTACCATAACCCTTAACTGACAAGTCTTAACTGCAATCGACTATTAAATTTTATTTGTTTAATCTTTTCACACTCATTATCTAAAACAAAACTATACCAATGAATTCATTCTGTGGAAGCAAATCAATAACTGCTTTCTTAAGACCGAAAAAATTGAAAATAATTGACAAAAATATTGTTGACTTGTAAAAAAATATTGGGCGAGTTGGTTAAACAATTTGGGCGAGTTGGTAATCATTTTGGGCGAGTTGACCAAACACATTGGGCGAGTTGACTTTGGGCGAGTTGGTAAAAAATTGGGCGAGTTGGTTAAGAAAATTGGGCGAGTTGGGAATTGGGCGAGTTGACCATAACCCGTCTTAGTCATATCTATATAAAGAGCTGTACCAAGAATCTAGATATGAATATTGTCTTTTTATAAGATATGAAGCAATATGAATTATTTTAGAGAAAGCACAAACCTTTTTCTCATGTAGATGCTCTAGGTGGGTCTTTTCCTGATAATGTTGTTCCTCTAATTCCTTAAACATAACAAAAATCGTTGCTTAAAATAGATCAATGTCCGGTTGAGGGACGTAGAATATCAAGTTAAATGTACAACATAGAATTTTGAAAAATATGTAACTGACAGGAGCCTTATTCCACATATAAAATGTGTCCCTAAAAGCCACAGGGGCTCTCAAAACACACACACATCCTAATTAGAAATACAGAGACCACTCATCTACTAGCTAGAGCCAATCAAATCTTGAGGAAAGAAACCAAAAGATTGGATTTACCCGTATCGTCTTGGCCTTATCTTGTTCGCTCTTTTCCAGTCCCTGCTTCAACTGACTGATGTGCTGCTCCAGCTCAGATATCGTGTCCGTCGCCTGAAACGCAAATACAGTGAAACCTCGTTATATGGAAAACGAAAAAAAAAAAGAAGAATTATTGCCGTAATCTACCATAACTGGAAGGCCCAACCATTGAACCTTTAATGTGAATATGAGTCATACAGGATTATGAGTCTTATCGAGCCGATTTCGCCGAAACCAAGGTGTTCGGTTTAATGAAGTTTTACGAAGTTTTACAGTACAAATCTTCAATCTTGTCCTGTATTATGGGAATACATGATGAAGGTGCAGGATTGGTAGATGTTTATTGCACGATGGGAGTCGAAGTGGATGCACTCAGCCTCCGGCTTCGTGCATCCACTTCGACTCCCTGAGTGCAATAAACATCTTCCTATCCTGCATCTGAATATTGTATTCCCTTTATTACATGGAAAACGGTTGTTTAACAGATATTTTTATGCAGTGTCATTGCTGGGCGATAATACAATATTTTCTTTTTAAATCAGAAAAAAGGATAACTTAAGTGATTTTTATGTACATTAATCATCGTGGATAAAATAATCATCCATTTGACATCAATGATTCAAACTTATATCCATGTTGATATTGGTTTATTACGAATATTTGATTTTTTCCTGAACGTTTGTTTACATGCAGCTGGTTAAAATTGTGATAAGAAGATGAGCTAAGATGCAGTACATCTTTTCCGTGCATCTTAGCTTTCACTATCATTTCTTTAAGAAATGCACCCTAACCATGTAATAAATTCTCTTTAGTATGCTTCCTTGTTTATTTGGCGGTTGGCCCAATTCAGATATCCTACTGATGTCGGGTAAAGAAAGCAAAACATTTCGGAAAAACTGAAATCCAAAGAAGAGAAGAATGATTTTGGTTGCTGACCCTGTCGGTTTTTTTTCTTTCATAAGAGTTTATATAGCTTTATGGTTGAACTCCTCTGCTACAAATAATCTATCATTGAAGAAACACATGTTTGTAGTTGATACATACCTTGGATGCCTGGTTATTGTGTTCTTGCTTGATAAACTCCACATTTGCTTCATGTTTGTTCTTCAGCGATCGCATTTCTTGTTCGAAATCCTCGCGAAGTCGTCCCAGCTCCTTTTCTACTGCAGTGTACCTGTCGGATAACGTAAATAAACAAGTAATTTAATTACTTAGATTAGCATTTGAGTCGATAAGCGCCCAGTCCCAAGAAGTGACGAGCGACCTTGTAAGAACTTGTGCAGCAGACGCTGGAAGCACCACAATATATGAGATTTTACAAGAGAACCGGTCTTTCGCGATTCTACATTAACACGTTTAGCTGGGACATACATGTACAACGAGTATGCATATACATATACTTCTAAAATTTAAACAACATACATGTATTACCCACAACAACCAGTTCGGCTATAGGCTACTTGTTACAGTTTTGCCATTAAACGTATGATTTACAAACACAAACGGACACGGAACTATTTTCCTCTACCTGGCCTGATAATCTATAAGCTCTCCCTGCAGCCGATCGCACCGTTCTTGCAGCTGCGCCTTGTCTGATTCCAACTGTACTTTGGCCTGGTTCAGAGACTCCATGTCGCCCGACACTTGCTGTAGACGAGACTCCAGTTCACGGGTCACCGAGGTCTGTGTTGAGGTTGAGATCATGGAATTTATGAATCTATTATCATAGAAGATGTATTATAAAAATGAAATTTGTTATAATAGAAGCTGTTATAAAACATATTTAGAACATTATGGGGGTCGACCATTTCCATTCGTCTTTTTTTGATTTAACAATCAGTTTTCCAAATACAGGTTTATTTACTAACCGACTATTTGACATGATTAATTTTATCTCTATGCCTGCGCATAAATCTTCAACTTAATCTCACGAAGTCCCCCAAAAAAGAAGTTCTCATCTACCGTTTGTGTGATTTGGTCGTTGTATTCCTGCTCCATGGTCTGCAGTCTTGAGTTGGTGTCATCAAGTAGTTCCTGGATGTTGCGTGTGTGTTGCTTCTGCAGCTCGAATTTCTCTTGCTCAAACTGCGACACTGTGTCTTGTAGCTAAAGAAGAAATATTCCATTCACATTTCATTCATGAAATAAAGTGTTACTACACACGTATTGTGTCTTTTCGAACACCCTTTCGAAACGTCTGACAACTTAAAGAAAAACAAGACCGTCCGAGGATTGTTTCCCAACGAATTTTATATAATTTGGATTTTAACACACCTGTACACATAAAGTATGTGCCTTGTATATGTTAAGAATAAATATGTTTAGAATAAAACGCTACTTGGCTATTGTAGCTCAAGCCATATAACGTTTCACCTTTGTTCACATTGCGATACAAATTTTAATAGATGATTCATTTTTATTTGTTATTTCAGGAAGGATATTGAAAATCAGAAAGGAGTTGGAGCTTGAGTGTTTCCCTTTTATCTAGATTTTGCCTGTGCGTGGGAACACAAGACTATGGCACCGTTCGTTATTTTACCTTTTTCTCTAGAGTAGCCTGCGTGCGTTGTGTGGCGTCATCAGCATGCGTGCGCATCTCACTCAGTTGCTGCTCCGCGGAGTCACGCACGTGCGACAGTTCTATCTGCAGGTCGCTTACTTTTAAGTGACATACGCGTGTTACCTTTTTCTAGCGTTGAATGCTGGTGTTGCGTTCTGTTAGCTGGAGGCAAGGGGTGGGGAAGGGGAGCTGTTGGTTCACGCCCAGTGATTATAATAATACGCGTTTTTCTAATTTGTTACCTTTTTCTCCAGTGTAGCCTGCGTGCGTTGCGTTGCGTCATCAGCATGTGTTCGCAACTCACTCAGCTGTTGCTCCGCGGAGTCACGCACGTGCGACAGCTCTTTCTGCAGGTCACTAACTGCAATCAAAGAAACTAATACATTGTATATAAAGTATATTTGAAGTTATAGGAATGTTGAGGTTACATTGGAAAGATTAAAATGGTAACAGTACGAATACTGTATGAATGCAGGGACCAAAAAAGCGAATCTGTATACGTGCGCATATCGTGAAAAAAAATGTACATGTAAATGTAGGGTTTCCATGTATCTATAAGGATTGCATGGATAACGTATATTTCCAAAATAAATGGTCTTTATTTATAAATGCATGTATTAGTTAACTTTGATAAGAATGTAACCTTATCTCGAATTTTATGTTTAATCATGCAAAGGTAGACTATTGATACCTTTCTTTTCTAGCTTGGACACAGTGCTTTCATGTTCCTTGGACTTGGTTCGATAATGTAGCTTTAAATCCTCTAACTCTCGATTTTTCCTCTCCAAAATCTAGCAAAAACAAGATAAATCAATACTTAATATTTGGAAAGAGTCATCTTTATTCAACGAATCGACCATTCCACTCGACAATGCACGCAAATGTATATGAATGTAAACAGTTTTTATGACTGGTTTTCTTTTCAAAATTGGTTTATATTTATATTATAATATGGTTTTATTTGTCAATGGCCTAACCTTTTGTACGTTGGTGTCATGTTTTTGTTGCAAACGTAGTTTCTCTTCTTGAAAACGCGCTTCCACCATTTTGCGGTTCATCTCACTCTGAAGGCAAAATATAATAATAAATCAATTAAAATAAATTGACAATACCCCGATTTGAATTAAATGTATTCCTTTTATTTGTTTTCATCTTAATATTTTCATAAAATTGCTAAGGAAATTTCGATTGAATAAAATTATGTTTGAGAATAAATGGTTGTTATCTATACACAGGCACCAATATGTCGAATCAAATTGGATCATACTTTTATGATAATTATGATATCATATAGGTTCTGACAACGCATAGATCGAATAGTATCTTTATTTTGGTAAAACGATATAAAGCAACCAGACTTCATCATGGTATCATCGACATTTAATGCTACTTTATGTTACTATGGAAGTCCTACCTCTCTGTCTTGGACGGATGAGTTATTTCTAAAGGTGCTATCTGTGGAAAACAAATAACAGCAAATATTGATTAAATACAATTACACTACAATACAATTCGATCTTTTTTTAATAAAGCGCGTTTGATTCTGCATAAACGCGCTGTATATGAGTTATAATTAATAATGTTTCGATATCGCAGTTTAATTAAATATACAGAATGCAATATGTATACAGATATTCTGTAAATTCGTATTTCGTTCGACATTGTATGTCAAACAACTAGTTATTGCTACAAATTTGTTTTTTAATTTACAAACAAAGTATTTTGAAAATTCATGTAGGCTACATGTACGTTATGCACGTAGTTTTCTTTACCTCTGAGAAATGTAGAACCAAATGATGGATTTTTCCAGTCGTCATCCATACTCTGAAAACAAATCCACAAATTTAGAATAATTTTTTCTTCTGAAATATTATCTGTTTATTTCAATTCTGTTTCGTATCGTCATTTATGCGTAAAAACGAGTGTATATGCGAAATATTATCTTATGAAAAATGAATACAACTCAAACACAGGACTGAACGAGAATCTGAATTTTTACTCACGTCTAATCTTTGTTGTGCTGAGAGTTTTGTCTTTGGTCTGGTGAAATCAACTGAAACGAAGCACAAAATGGAACTTAATGTAGCAAATTATTCCACATAAGAAACATTTGAAACTAAATTACATATCAAAGTACCTTAATCTTATACTGACATACCAAGTACCACGCCAAAATTAGCACTGATTTAAATACTAAGGAAGTAGCCATGAAAAAGCATACTTCAAGATCTCGTCGCATTGCAAAATGACACAATGAGCGCATTGCCTTAAACCTTTAATATCGATGTACAATTAAAACCCTTCCTTCTTACACCCTACTTTCTATGCCCCTTATCTAGCACAATAAACGCTCTACCTGAAACCCATACGTTTGAGATAGCAACAAAACAAACAAAATATCAAGACAATCTTGAAGAATTGAGGTTCCCCTGCCACTCAAAATACCCCGATCCCTTCCAAAATTCAAAAGTGTTGAGCTCTGCTTTAACCTTCATTATTGACGAAATTCCATCTGACAAAAAAAAAACATAATATATACAACGAGAATTATTTCCCCATTCTTACTATCAAGATCGCCGTTTGTAGTCGTGCTTTCGTCATCGGGGAACAGATTGCGAGGCTTACTGGCCCCTCGTGACGAAATGTAGTCATCCTGTTATCAAAAAAAATGTGAGCGTGACTACATGCACAACAAGGGTGATGATGAATTATAAAGGTGAGTGAACAATACAACAGCAATAAAACTGATTTACTGAGTATGCAGTTTTCGAAAACAAATTTTATAACATGAGGAAATGTGGTCATCCTGTGATGAAAAAAAAAAATTACTATATGCATAACAAATATGATGATAAGATATAAAGGTGAGCGAACAAAACAAGAACAATGCAACTGATTTATTGAGTTTTGAGTTTTCGAGTTTTTCTCTTAACATGAGGAAATGTAGTCATCCTGTGATGAAAAAAAAAATGTTAATTTTACTATATGCATAACAAATATGATGATAAGATATAAAGGTGAGCGAATAAAACAAGAACAATACAACTGAATTATTGAGTTTTGAGTTTTCGAGTTTTTCTCTTAACATGAGGAAATGTAGTCTTCCTATTATGAAACAAATGTGAACGTAACTACATGCACAACAAAAGTGATGATAAATAAGCAATCATAAATATGAGCGAGCAATGTGAGATTTTTTTCCCACTGATTTATTGAGAGTTGTGTTGTCGAGTAAATAAATAGGTGAACTCGTGAATTCGTAAGCAATTTTTAGAGCAAGATCAACAAAGCAAACTAACGTTGTTGTGATTAGGTACGAATACGAATGCAAAAAGTTCATTCTTTTAGAACCAAGAAAATAAAACAAAGACATACGAGGTGAAGGGGTGGTACTCGTTCGTCTCGCAGTGACATGCCTCGCGGCGGGCTTGGTGTTCTCTCTCGCGGATATCCAAACATCGGCTCAGTCCTGTTTATGTATAGATAAATATTTAACATAATATATATTTGAATTGTCTTTTAAATAAACTATAACATTAAATCGTTTAAGTTTTAGAACAAAATTAGTTACTTCACTCTGTCATGTTTTTGCATTTAAATTTTGCTGTCATTCTTTCTTTTCGACGTATGAATATATCTTTCTTTCAGGAAATATACTTATGAAGTTAAAGCAAATTAACTGCTTTGTTTTTTTTTCTATTATTAATTATTCTGTACTTATGAATTATGTAGTTAAAAAAGAAACTTATTAAAAGTATCCTTCGTTTTCCCTACCTGATCCCACGCGGTGAATTTCGTCCCGCCGCTTCGTTAAACCGTTCGCGCACCTCGTCAAACGAACGGACCGCAGGTGCGGGATGGTTTTGAGCCACTCCCGCATTTGCGGGCGGTGACAGGAAACCCGCTGCGGAGAGCCCGGATGCCTCGGAACCGAGTTCGCCAGTCACCCAGTCGGGTAGGCGGTTCTAAAAGTCAGAGCAAGAACACGACATAGATTGTAGAGACAAATCAAACAGCAAAAAAAAAAACTTTTATAGCATAGCAAATTCGTCCTGTTACACAGGGCCCCTACTTTCCGAGAGTTTAGAGACACTGGGTAATAGGATGGGCGAATTGGCATGATTTGAAATCTAAAAGTGTCTCTTGGGTTTGTTTTGACATGCCAAACGTGCAAACGACACACCATTAATTTATGCGTTGATTTATGCTATCACATACCGGCACAAGGGGACTGATTGAAGAAAGATTGTTCTAGAAAATATTCATCGGCAACATTATTTCACTTAAATCAAACATATGACATTTGGAAACTTACCTCTTTGTTCCCTTGATGTAAATCTTCATAGTATATTGACTGAAAATATAGATATCATGACATATTTTATGGACCACATACATTTCCTTCATACTTACGATGAATTAACAACACAGACGACTTTACACAGATTAAATACATTTAACAATATTTTAAGATAAACAATGAAAATGCGATTTTTTTAAACTTCTTCAAATGCGATCAAAATATTGATTACTTTTCAACAAACTCAGCAAACCGAAGATTTCACAAAGTAGAGTGTAATTTTTATGCAACTTTTCGTCACATTGAGACCAAACGGTA
>LQRL01038096.1:0-11323 GCA_001703475.1 Hydroides elegans
TCTTGACACGCATTTTCTAATGAATCGAATTGTATTGATATTTCGTTTTTCAATCGTTGCGTTTGTTGAAGAGTAACTATGGTAATGGTTTCCCTATTATTAAAATTTAAGAGCTCCGTAATTTGATTAGGCCTATAGATTTTCCCAACACTCAGGAGGACATCTACAGGCAGGGTTTCTTGTTAAAATATAATTTTGGTTTTAAGCAGGTTTGTGACACTTGCAACCGTAACAACACCTAACCATATGTGATCTGTAAAAATAGACTGATGTTTAGACGTAAAATATAACTTACTTATTATGATATCGTAGAAAATGCTAACCGCAATAAAATAGTTAAAAAGCCAAAAGACGAAATGAAGAAGCGAGCGCCGTAGGCGCAAGCAGATTTTTTTTTCGGACCACCAGATTTTTTGTCGGATTACCGGCAAAAAGATAGTTTGCACCCCTGAAGAAATGTCACTTATTTAAGGTTGGAAGTTGATATATTAATAACTAAAATGCGCCGAAGGCGCAAAAAAAAAAGCTTGACAAAAAGATAATTTGCTAGACAAAATTCCCTGTATTTTCCCTGAATTTTTCACCGACAAAATAAAATTCCCTGTATTTTCCCTGTATTCAGGCAAAATCTCGAAATTCCCTGTGTTTTCCCTGTCTGGAAAAGTACACCGTGTTTTTCCCTGTTTCTCCCTGTTTTTCCCTGTTGTGGACACCCTGTCCAGACATTCGTTACTCAAAATCGAGCAACCCAAGTAGGTCACGTATGGTTTTAGCACTAAATTGTCTATGTGGGTTGTTTTCCCTCTATTGGTCGCAGACATACGCACAGGGCGATTTATGGGGCTATGAATACAATTAAAGTTTATTCATACGACTCGTAGATCGACTATTTATGTCCATCTCAGGAACATACGTACTATGTTGCTACAACCTCTCACAATGCTCATTAATATATTAGTGTATTGTCCTGGGTACAAACGTGCAGTTTCCTCATTCTTCCAAACCACTGTCCGCGATCTTTTAGATTGACCAATCACAAGCTATTTATTGTTCAATGTTTGGAGTTAGTATCAAAGAACTTTAGGAAGTACAAGTATTCAGTGAACACGAACAGGCCCCAACGCCCCCAAAGTCGTTTTCGAGTATTTCAGAAGTCTCTATGACCTTCCGTTCAAAAGTTCTATCCCGTACAAGCTCAAGTCTTGAAAACCCGATATTTTTTGGCTATTTTGGCAAATTTTACAACTTCCGGTCGGGTGTTTTTGACCGAAATGGTCAAAAGGCACATCTACGGACCAAAACCTTTCATTTGAGCCTATAACCAAGTCTCTATGACCTTCCGTTCAAAAGTTCAAGCACGTACATGCTTAAGTCTTGAAAACCCTATATATTTGGCTATTTTGGCCAATTTGACAACTTCCGGTCGGGTGTTTTTGACCGAAATGGTCAAAAGGCACATCTACAGACCAAGACCTTTCATTTGAGTAGGAGTGTCCATAAAAAGGTCATGTTCTCAAATTTCGCTCGCATCACTTTTATATGAAGGAAATATGTATTTGAAGATATGTTGTAGTGCAATTTTTTTCCAAAAATATTGAAAATCCGTCGGCGAAATGGCATTTGAATATTTCGCCATTTGATAAACATTGGTATTATATATAAGAGAATACACTTGATTTCTTTGTGTTTCTCCTCCTACAGTTTTGATAATATTGCTCTTATTTTTTGACAGAAGCTTCGTTATAGGATCCTCGTTATTTGATTAGCTTGAAATAACGAGCAATTCTCAATGTCGCCATGGCGGACTTGCCTATTTAACCAATTTGGCCCTATTCATGATGAAAGAGCAGAGTGTTTTATTTTCAATTTCAATTCAATCTGTAAACAAGCAATCAATATTTGTTATGTGTCTCTATTTGTATTTGCTTACTTGATTAAAAGCAGACAGTTTTGAAGCAAGCTAGCGTCCTTCACTGTGCTAAATTATTATCAAAATCTCGGGATATTTACTTCCTTAAGGACCAAATTTATGGTATACGGCGAAGTCCGCCATGGCGTCATTAATAATATTTTTGTTATATCAGCCACAAGAAATGATAAGGTGTCTAAAATGAAGAATGAGCAGATAAATAAGCACGCTATGAATAAAACTGTCGTAAATGAACAACTTAAAAAATCAACCGACTTTCCTAATAAATACGAATGATTTGTGAAAATTACAAAGTCCGCCGTGGTGCAATTTATAATTTAATCATTATGCTGAGTACAGTCAATAATAAGGGATATGTAAGGATGCGTTTGTCAAAAATTGAGGGCGCTGCGATCAAAAATGAGCGAATAAATACACTTAGAAATCAAGAGTTTTTCTTATATACAAGACCAATTCATTGGAAATGGCGCAATGTTCAAAGTCATTTCGTAGATTGATTTTCAGTATTTTAAAGAAAAAAATGCACCAGTCGTCGTCAAATACATATTTGTTTCATTTGAGGGTGGTGCGAGCGAAATCTGAAATGGTCACCCAAAAAAATGGTAGTTATGGACACCCCTAATTTGAGCCTATAACCAAGTCTCTATGACCTTCCGTTCAAAAATTCTAGCCCGTACAAAAAAGTATGACTGACAGACAGACAGACGGACAGACACCCCAAACCTATAGGCCCCCAACCTTTTGGGTTGGGGCCTAAAAACCTCTCGTCCAATCACATTGATTGAATCCCGAATTGTTTGGGGGTCGTTACTATGTCGTGACGTAGGTAGGTCTGGAAGAATTGTGGACGGGCATACGAATACGTACGAACATCGTACGTACTCTTTGTCGTACTCGTACGGACAAAAATCGAAAGTGAAACTGAAAAATTCACATTTTGGAATATGGACACATTAAATAAGTTAAGTTGCAAGATTTGAATTGTTTGTAAAACAACATAAGGTGCTTGTTAATTAACTGCACCTTTTATTACCTAAAGCAGATAAATCGGTGAAAAGCATCCAAAAAAGTAGGAAGTACTTTACTGGTTGCTGAAAAAAAAACTAATTTGCCGATTTGTGAGTACTTTCTAGATGTGTTTTATATAGGGTCATAACACCTCGTTGTTTCGATTTTTTGCATGAGGATTCGATAACTACGCGTTCAAATGTGATAAGGCAATAAGATTCATTTATCGCTCATTAAACTATGATTTTATGTCAAATGGGATTCAGACCCTGTATTTGTATCATGGTTTGCATTTATATAAGCTATTGACATCTTTTTAGAATGCGAAAAACCCATTTCAATTGACAATTTCATTATAAAGCATTTTATTTATTTTTACTCGGACTTATACTCCAGGACAAACAGGCATTGCGGAAGTATATTTCAATGCGGAAATGTAACTTTATAAGAGTTCAATATACAATAAAACTACGAATAGTTTTGAATATATAGTATCGAATTAAACTTGATGTTTATATAATTGATGTTTATTTATGTCATTTATTATATGACATTCGACGATAGAGCACGGCTCTTCACTCGAACAATATCCCGCGAACCCATAATAATATTGGTTCTAGAACGGTACCAGTGAAACAGCCATACATTTTATACCCTTATATTTAATTTGGGGGAACATTACCACTTTTCCCCCACATAGCTTTTTGTTTTACCAAATAATGCTGGATTCAGGGGCACCCAGCGAACCAAAATTACATGTTAGTCTTCAACGTTAAGAAATATTCCGAAACGTATACATTATCAAACAATATTCTGATATCACACCCTACAAAGCCCACATATCTGTTCATATTTTGCTAGCTAGCTGACCATGAAATGCACCATTTCAACTAAATGATCTGTTCTTTCAACTTGCTAGCTAGAGAAATCCTAAAAAAATATACCAAAATATGCATTACGATGCCATTTCTTTGTTGATTGCTAAATATAACTGCTCATTTTAATCTAAATCAGTAATATAACTAACTGTTTGGTTGTGAATCGGCAACTGAAATTTCATATCTGTTCACAAGATCGGTTCATTTTCCTAGCTAGCTGGGGTGGCCATAAGAACAGATATTTGGCAGAACAGATCGTTGGGTGCCCCTGTGGATTCGTCGCCTGACAACCTGAACAATCTGAAAACAAATTTGTTCACTTAAATCTCGCGCAAATAAGATGCTGATAATCAATACCAGATGCTTATAGTTATCAATTGTTAATTTAACTCAATTATGTATAACATATTATAAACATGTTTTGATAGCCTCATTTGATTTATTTGCAAAAAGCAAAGGCCGATCGCAGCGACAACGGCAAGGCATCATCCGACCCATCCTGTTACACTGCGCCTCCAACTGTCAGATGTAGGCCCTGTCACTAAATGGTTTTAAACACAACTTTCTGGACCGTACATGTCAAACTAATCAAAACCCATATTACATAATCTATCAATGAGCAAATACATTACAAACTGAAAGCGATTTTTACATTGGTTCACATTTTCACAACTTGTGGTCTTATTAGGATCTACTATGAGAATTTCGTGTAAGGCATATATACGAGGGTTTAGAGGCGCTAGGTAATAGGATGCCTCGGACCTCGAGAAAACATTCCGCTTTCGGCCGAATTTTAAAAAAATCCGGATTACTTAATTGTACTTAGGCCAAAAAGCTTATATTGGCGTTGATATCGACCAAGAATGATATTGGAAACAATTGGCAGTGTTAAACTTTTATTATTAGGCAAGCGTATAAAAATTGTTTTGTACAATCAGGTGCAAATTTCTGATCCATGAATGTTTCTTTTTCTCACAGCAAACATGGATAATGACTCTTTTTACCCTCTATACTTTTTAATCTATTTATTTAAATGATAATTTTTTTCTCGTCTTTATAATCGTTGTATTCTATGCCTTATGTGGCACATTTCAATGAAGAGAGTGTTTTGAATTGTGAAATTAATTAATGTTAAAGAGGATTTATATGATTTATTTTAGTAGCTACGGAACTTATATTTTTGACACGATTTGAAAACAATATTTCATTGCAAATTAATCAGTCTAAAAAATCGAGTTTTATATGATATTTCTAACGTAATTTTGTAACAAGTACCGGATTTTTAGATTGGATTATTAAATAACTTTATTCATACACAATGCAAGTATTGTTTTCGACATTTGTCAGCCTAGTACTTTTGATGGCAATCGTGAAGAGCGTCAAATCAAACTCTTTTGACTTTAACAAGTTTAACTTTTTGGCCATCAAATTAAAGCCCTTATATGGAGAGTATATTCGATAGAAATAAAACTGGTTACATGAAAAAAATCAAACCTTAACCATAAGCCATAACGATGTCATAGGGTCAAATATAGCAAATAGATCTAAGTCAACTAGACATAGGACAAGGATCAGCTGTGATGGACCGAAACAAAACGAACGTAGTCCAATGTAAGCTTTGTTCAAATTGAACCAGTTTCATCGAGGAATATTACATCAATCGGTTAAATAAGCTGTAGATCAATGAAAGCTAAGAGCAACCTTGAAAAAAAATTAAGGATAGAAACCAATTTATTTAGACTTTACAGAAACCTAGATCAAAGGTGAACATGATTTTATTATAAACTGTGTTACACTAAAAAAATGCCACTTTGACCTCTCGAACCAAAGTGGTGGAGGTGTTGCCCTCCTATGCCAGATGGCATCAAATCACAAAAAAAATTCCACGTTGACCTCTCGAACCAAAGTGGTGGTGGTGTTGCCCTCCAATGCCAGATGGCATCAAATCACAAATTCTTAAACTGTCCCAATTTCTCGAAAATGGAAACTTGATCAGCCCATTTATCATCTGATGGTGTTGATATGTATGGGCACTCCGCGTCAAGATTTTTCTGAAGAATTCATCGAAGCTAATATAAAATATAATCTTAATTACTTTTCCTTTCATGATCCTTGGTGATTTCATTATCCATGTTGATATTTTGAATAGCACACTATTGGGCAACACGTACCTGAGCCCACACATACTTGTGGTCATGTTTTGGACTTAATCACAATACCAAAACATGAAAAGAACACCACCATCGACAAGGTATATGTCTGCGATCTGAAAATTTTGCTATCGAGAGCGGTATTCAAATCACTAAGCAGTCTAAAAAGCAGTTTCTCGGGATAAGGAATAATCAGTAATCAAACAATTAAACAGTATTAATCAAAAACAGTGTTCATTATTCATCCCTCTGATAATTTGAATACATTGATCGATAAATATGATAACAGTTTAAATGAATTCTCGGATGATTTTGTACTTTAAAAATCACTGTAAAAGAAACAATTATAGTATACCGAGGAAACCCATAGTAAATGCATTTAAGAAGAACAGAACAGATAAAAATATAAGTTGTCTAATTCTGTGAATAAATGAGTTAAAAGACCTTATTTATAATACTAAAATCAGTTACAACTCTCGGATGATTTTAAAGTTTCACATGACAAAAGAAGGTCAATACGCTCCCTCACAAAAACGTCGCGCTTCAACTAACATGTACAGTTTCGGCATCAGAGTTTGATAATGATCTGAGCTTTTTTCATAGAAAATAATATATCTGCAATAATTTTCAAATTCTCTCCTGCTTCGATTTTGACGAGAATATAATAGAGTATACACTGTCGATCTTTAGAAAAAAAAGTATACGTTAAAGAACATGTACGATGATAAACAAATGCGTCTGAACAAATCATGCAGTCTTTACCCTGTATCAACTCCACTCTGAAAGCCTACATCGACGATCTAGTCCCTACAACCACAAACATTATCAATAGGTCCTTACAAGAAGAAAAAGTGCCATAACAACTAAAAGCACTCATTTTAACTCCTCGCATAAAAAGACCCAGCGAATACTTTGCGATAAACAATCCAAATGAGGCGTTTTGATCCGGATATAAATCACAATATATACCACAACCTAACGACATGTGTCGTGTAATCAAAGACGGCGACGTGGTAATGGTAGCGCTCCTCGATCTGTCCGCAGCATTTGATTCTTTTGACTACGAGATCTTCCTTCACGGAGGACAACCCAACAAGGTATCTACGGCGCTGCACTAGATTGGTTGACTTCCGATCTCAAATACCGGTCACAACAGATGACTGTGGGTGGCCACGTCTCAAGTCAAATGGCCTGGAC
Source organism: Hydroides elegans (assembly GCA_001703475.1). Lineage (NCBI taxonomy): Eukaryota > Metazoa > Annelida > Polychaeta > Sabellida > Serpulidae > Hydroides > Hydroides elegans. The sequence goes on from LQRL01038096.1 coordinate 7,164, forward strand.
TGCGGTTTTCAACACGGGAGCAAAATACGAAATAAACGGAACCGCTCGAAGTCCTCTATGGTCTTTTGATAATCACTCTTTATATCTACGGTGACGACATTCAGCTCTTGGAAATCGCAAACCCTAGTTGCCCAATGAGGTATCCGCTAACCTGAACCGATTACAATTAGTGATTTTCACATTGCGGGTTGGGTGCACAAGAAAGGTTAAATTTTGATGCGTCAAAACCGATATACTTGGGATTCGCAGCGATGGGAATGCGAAATACCTCGGATGATCACACACTTTCGCTCGAAATGTATATATCCGAAGTCGTGCAATCATGACACTGAGTTGAATGGTGATTTTGGGCATTCTCGCTTGTTTCTGTTTGCATCGAAATATTTGTTTAGTCTCGAGTAATCGTTGGTTCGTTGGTGGACTCGTGTGGTGGTGGGGCGGCAGTTTCACTCGATTCTTGTCGTTCTTGTGTTGGTCGAGTATCTTCCCTTATGTCTTATTGTGAGTTTTGAAGATTTCAATCACTGCATCGAATATTGGTAGACATGGTTGACATGGTTGACATATAAATTTGATACCGGTGTGTGTTGAAACACATTTAAATTCTTCTTCACTAAATGAACAGCAGTACAGTTTTTGGAGATTGTCCATGCTTGCCCAATCGTTGGTTGTAGGGATGTTTGAGTAAGATGCTAGATCTGGGGTTGATTACGATTGTTGTCTTATATGAGTCGAATAGCATGAGTTGTGTCGTTTCTTGGTGATGTTGATGTATTTGTTGGTGTTTGTTGAACTGTCTCTAATCTTGATATGACTGAAGGGCTTATGTTTATGAAACAGACATTGCACTCCATTTGGTCTGTATTACGCAGCTTTACGTTTTTTTTTGTTTTTACATATCTCGCACACTTTGAATGTCATTTCCGTGTGGGGATATACACCGTTATAATCAGTCTAGACTTGTTTTTCTATAAGATTGGCTCTTGTAATTGTCGTTGGTTGATGGGAGATAATAGGGAGATAATAGTTCTCTGTATCTATTAGTCCTTTTGAAGTTTCCCTTGTAATTCTTTCCTTATATATATATTTTTTTCTGATAATTTGATTTATATAAAATGTTGTTTTTCCTGCATATTTTCTTTTTTTTTTATATTTTTTTTCTGAAAATGTCTCTATGGTAACGGCACGTTTACAAAAAGTAAAGTGTAATTATTCATTGAGTTTATTTTGTTGTCTGTACATAATCCCTAGGACGATTATAATAAACTCATCGCAGACAATACTTTATTCGCACATATTGAAAAAAAAAAACAATGTATATATATATATAGTATGGCAAAATTAATTTGACCCTTTTGGATTTTACCCCATATTTCCGTTCCTATCAATCACAGAAGTGTGATTTTATTACATTATGTAAATGAAAAAAAAGTGCGATTTTCTTATATATTTATCATGTAAATTGGATGAAATATAAGGGAGAAATCGTTTAATGAGTAAATTGTTTTAAAATAACTTGGTTTTTCGCGTAAAGAAAACCATTCATGTGATTCGTGTGTGTATGTTTTGTGCATGTTTATAGATATTGCTCTCACATATAAGTCTTTAACTGTAGATTCTTTGTAGACTTGCTTTTAGCTGTTTAGAAGAAGAATCTAAAATTGCAAATAGACCAAGTTAAGAAAAAATTGTGTATAATGGTTTCACAGAATCACAAATGAACAATTGAGTAAATATGTCCGCCCCCATTGACGTCGAAGAATAGTAATACTGGACATATGACGGATTAACACCCATCCCTCAAGTGATCATTAATTTACAGTCCAATAATGAGATCGACGACTGATACGTCTAAAAGCTATGATTATATCTGTTTGTCTTGATGTTCGAACGAGTCCAAGTATTTTATCAGGTACCGAGTATATTCCATTTAAAAATGGGAACCCAACGCACAAGATATGTTAAATTTTTATGGAAGGTCAAATTAATTGTCCGCAGTTTATACACCGAAGTTACCGAACAAAGCATGAGGAAAAAATATTTACCATGCTGTGGAATTGTCCGCGAATTTCAAGTTCGATAGCAGAAATTATTATTTTTATCGATATATGTTTTGGATATAACCAATAAAATAGATAGATTTTCACCCATAATATGAGTCAATCCATATTACCCACATGCTAGTATCAGTGTCAGGGTATGAGTTTGTTTTTCTTGGATATATTTGTAAAGTGTTTTATTATCGCTCGTTCTGACAAAATGCAAAATTAGACTCATCGACCCCCTCATGAACAAGAAAAAGACTACAGGGGTGAACATATTATGAACTGGTTATAATATGAGCGCTGGATTTCAGACTGTCAATTTTCTTGCTTGAATTAAATGTTTGAATCAGGGATATTTCTAGGATTTTGCGACCGGGGGCCGATGGCCCCCGGCCAACAAATCAGGGGGCCATTTTTAGGCCCCAACCCAAAAGTTGGGGGCCTATAGAGTTGGGGTGTCCGTCTGTCTGTCCGTCCGTCCGTCTGTCATCGCTTTCTTGTACGGGCTACAACTTTTGAACGGAAGGTCATAGAGACTTGGTAATAGGCTCAAATGAAAGGTCTTGGTCCGTTGATGTGCCTTTTGACCATTTCGGTCAAAAACACCCTACCGGAAGTGGTCAAATTGGCCAAAATAGCCCAAAATAGCGGTTTTTAAAGACTTGAGCGTGTACGGGTTAGAACTTCTGAACGGAAGATCTTAGAGACTTGGTTATAGGCTCAAATGAAAGGTCTTGGTCCGTAGATGTGCCTTTTGACCATTTCGGTCAAAACACCCTCCGGAAGTGGTCAAATTGACCAAAATAGCCCAAAATAGCGATTTTCAAGACTTGAGCTTGTACGGGCTAGAACTTTTGAACGGAAGGTCTTAGAGACTTGGTTATAGGCTCATTTGAAAGGTCTTGGTCTGTAATTGTGTCTTTTGACCATTTCGGTCAAAAACACCCGACCGGAAGTTGTAACATTGGCCAAAATGGCCCAAAATAGTGGTTTTTCAAGACTTGAGCTTGTACGGGCTAGAACCTTTGAATGGAAGGTCATAAAGACTTGGTTATAGGCTCAATGAAAGGTCTTGGTCCGTAGATGTGCCGTTTGACCATTTCGGTCAAAAACACCCGACCGGAAGTTGTAAAATTGGCCAAAATAGCCCAAAATAGGAGTTTTTCAACAGGTATGCACATAAGCCCTCGCATTTCGCCATTGGCGAAGGTGAAATCCATTTGGCGAAGGTGAAACGACACACCTTGGCGAAGATAATTTATTGGTCAAATTCTGATTATTCATATTCTTGTCGAACAACTATTTACATATGATATTTTCAAAGCGTAGATTTTTGCGCGCGCCTATGGCGCTCGAATGATTGACAATAACTTGAATTAAATTTGATATAGATATATATATATACCAGTATATAGAGTTTCTTAATATATTGGCTGCAAATACCAGTCGCATGTATCAGTTGCGATTACCAATATTGGGTAAATCAGGGTGACCAGCCTTAGGAAAATCAGGGAATTTTAAAATCCCGCTTTCAATTCCGATGAAATCAGGTTAAATCAACATTTTTGGAGTATAAGAGGCGAGGCAATTTCATTATGAATCAGGGGAAAAAACTGGGAATTCCGTTATAGTATTTATTTGTGTTTTTTTTTTAAAAAGTGATTTCTCCTTTGACAAAATTGCTCGCGCCTTCGGTGCTCGCATAATGTAACAGTTTCTTTGAAATTTTGGCTGGCGCCTCCGGCTTTCGGATATTAACTAAATATAGCGAAGGATTGTGATTAAGTGCCAGTTTAAATTGGGCCAGTATTAATCTTGGATCAATAAATAACATGTAGAAAATCATAGATTCGAAACTGACTAGAGCCTGTTTCCCCTGTAAAATTTGTAATTGTTTACTTCTGGTATTTAATTCCATGGTTCTTTAAAAATTATTTGTGTATTTTTCGTTCACCAAAGACCGATTAACAAAACTTTGACACTCTCGTAATGTATTTCGTGATAAATTTCCTCAAGAAAATTTTGGTCGCGCCTTAGGATGTTAACATATGTAATACTATAGCATGAGCGAACCAATGAAATCTGGTATGGACATGGTTGTAGGAGTAGGTGGAA
>LQRL01038163.1:0-11884 GCA_001703475.1 Hydroides elegans
GTGCATTTCTCTATATATATATATATATATATATATATAACTCACAAAATAGTTATTTTCTTTACATATATTCAATGATACCTCGAATACACTACACATTTAAAATTGCGCTCGATTTCTGGCGTTCATGCAAGCGCGAACATATTCGCAGGCATTCTTTTATTCGTGTGTTCGCATTTTTGCGTTAGCGCGTTCGCATTTGGTATTTTTTCATTCGTTCGTTTTTTTTATCGCCTTTGTAAGTTCATAATAAATTAGTATGAATTAACATGAGCAGCTCGTTGCATGGATATGTCCGTTTAACGTCTCGATTTAGATTAATATACGCGTAAACATACAGCGATAAACGATTAAATGTGTCACAATAGCAACCATTTAAAAAAAATCAATTGCATTTGCATTCTTATAGTAAAATCACTGCATACTGTGGGTTTAAATATTTTTATCAGTTCAACCATCAACTAGCATTTTCAATATTTTGAAATATTTGAAGCTAAAGGCGCCCATACAGGACTTAAATATGGTATCATCTACATTTGTGATTTTTTTTGCAGAAAGAGCGCATGACTCAGATTATACGGGTACATATTTGCACTCTTACATGAACGTCACATCTAAACCGGTACCAGGACAACTCACCCAAAAACCAAGTAACCCAAATAAGATTTGGTCAACACACCCAAATTCTTGGACAACTCACCCGTGTTTATGGTCATCTCACCAATTTATTTCGGACAACTCACCAAAATATTTGGACAACTCGCCCAAATATATATTTTTTCATATAGAAAGACAAAAGAGTTCGTAGTTTTAAATCGTATGGTATTGTTATATTATTATTCGAATATTAAATTTAAAATCTAAGCATCCAATATAACATTGAGATTAAAGTGTATACATTTGTATTTTAAAAGTGAATTGTTTCGGCTCTTTAGAAAATTCAAATGCATTTTTTGCTGTGCAATAACTTTAAAAGTACAATTGTGATAAATCCAAATGCATATCTTGATAAGAAAAAAAGTTCCTGAAAATCATTTAATATATATATTTAAAACTTGGATGAGTTTTCCAACAACTTGGGTGAGTTAACCAAAAATTTGGATAAGTTGACCAAAATATTTAGGTGAGTTGGTCACAATTTGGGTGAGTTGGTTTTGGGTGAGCTGTCCGACATCCATCTATACCATCTTGGATACTTCTCGTTGGACCATTATTTTATCAAAAACCCTATAAGAAACACACAAAAGTTGTGAATCGAAACTGAATGAAATAAGTTGGAAGAGCATACGTCGTTCACGCGCTTAGATACTTTCTAACGGTAACAAAAGAAAACTTTTTATTTTTGTTTTAAGAACATAGTTGTTTTAAATCAGACATATGTTGCATGAGTAAAGAATGAAAACACGAGAAAAAAACACATTGTATCCCACTATTGATGCATATATCTACAATGAGATGTTATACACTTAATATTTGGTGCCAAACACTTTTAATTAACCTATCCATATAATCAAATTTGGTACTGTATTTTATCTTGATGTGTCTTTCATAATTTGTTACTTAATAGATAATTACACAAAAACTGAAATATACACAAATGATAGTGTTTTTGATTGTTAAAATGAATAGAATCCAATATATATAGTTTGCTCCAAAATCATTGGAACCAAAGGATTGGTTCTCTTTGGGTTTTTCCTACTGACTCATCAAAGCAATATGCTGAAAGAACTTTTCTAACTGATTTTTGCATATTTGAACGATATAAAAAACGGTCGGCAAAAACACTTAAACCTCAGTGTTGACACAGCGCAGGCACTTTGAGAGGATACTCTAGAGCAAAACGTCCAGATTCCACGTCAGGAAAACGGATATACACTGAAAGCTAGACAATTGCCTTCATAGAGAAACAAACGTAAAAAAACAAGTGTCTGTCCACAATATCAACTTAAGGTGGATGGCTACTTTAAGTGATATTGTTATTAAACACTTTTGTGCTGCAACTGCCGTATAGAATATGTCGTTTAGTGGCATTTTTAAAGCATTTGATTATAGAAGTCTATATTTTAACCATTTTTCAACCCAGAATAGAGGAAGCGCATATGCATCAATCGGAAGAAATCGTGATTGCTACACCAGTGTTATAATATTATTATTTCGTATTTTTATTTTTTCTAAGTCCATAGAATTGTCACTTTTTAGAAGAAATCACCTTTTTATATGACCGTTGATATTGCCAAACCAATTATTATTGTGCAAATATGGCAGAGACCATATTATCAAAACTGTGCCTAAATGATGGCTGATGGCTCCTTAATTTACCTGTCATGCGAACTAAATTTTCTTCAGAAAACTCTCTTAAGTGTTTTGATAAAGCAAAAAAAAATGTTAACCCACTTAACATTGGACATTGTTTTCGTGACATCGTAACAACATGTAAGCTACACAAAATGCGCAGCTGCCCACTCGACAAGACGTCGATCTATAATGTTGGCATAAATGGAAGGTAACCGGACGTCGCCGTGGATGTAAAAAGGACGCCGCGCCGACGTTGACCCGATGTCGATATGTAAACGGACATCCTTATATATCCTATATATGGACAAAACAGAAGAAAAAAGCATGATTTCGACGTAATGTCAGAAAATGACGACGACAGGACAAACCTTTTCGGGTGAGTGACATCACGACGTAAACGTCATCGAGATGATCTTAAAATCTAGCTGGTCGGATGAGTATGAATCTATAAGCATTTCATATGGATTTTTATGATATTTATACACCATCCATCATCTTTTGGGCAACTGGGTGGACACAGCTATCACAAGTGCCTCTTTATAATTGGTCGAAAGGCATGCTCCCATATGGACTCCCTGTCAGATGACCTGTAGAGAATGATAGATTTAGGTTTTGAAATAGTGTGGAAGGTGCCTACTCGATTCGTTAGGCAAAATCATTGATTTTTCTTTACAAATAATCGGCGAAATGATAAGTTCCTTCAAACATAATACTTATGTAAAGTTCTATCTGTAAATCTAGAAAATAAAAATGCAGACTGATTAGGAAGCCACAATAAATTGTGTATTGTTTTTTTTTTTTTTGTGTGAACTAGATATCAACAATGTATTTATTAAATGTGCAAAATATTCATAATAATATTCATATTCAAATACTGGAAAATTGATTTTGACCACACGCATAGAGATCATTCAATCGAAACTAATCATATTTTGCTTATCAATCACCTTTACATCTTTCATCATTATTGGGTTTCATGCAGGACTATGTTCATATGGTAACTATATATTTGTGTATAGTAACCCTAAGCACTCTCTTTAATGTAAAATTTCGACATATTTCAATTTAAAATGGGAATATTATTGTGGATTTAGGAAAAATATTCTTTACTTTTTAGTGATAACAAGAAATGTTATAACGATAATTTTCTATATCTTATATATTTTGGCATTCATACAAAATCATATACAAATCAACTTTCTCCCAACTTGCAAGAAATCCTTAAACTAGTTCGTAATTGGACTCATGCGCCCTGGATCCAGCGACCCCTCCCGTTTATCGCCCAAGGCAGTAGCGAACCAGTAACGTACAAATCATATACGAACATATACTTCAGACACCAGCGCTGACAGGGTTATCAGAACGACTGGTGTGCGAATTGCCTCACTAACAGACGCGAATCCGTGTTGATCCTGATAGAAACGCGCCTGGAATCAGCTGATGATAAATAGTGTGATGTACTTCGGTTTATATGGAGAAATAGGTATGAAAATGTATTAATAGCAATCGCGAGTGCAGGCGTTGCTTTTATTGATGGTTCGGTCATATAAGCATTTATAGAAATATTTATTATGATACATACAGTGACTCGCGGTTCTTAACACTCGTTCTCTTTATCGTTTAGCATTTAATGTTTAACGGTTTACAGGATCGAGATTTAGTGCTAAGCATTAAACGTTTATGCGTTTATCGTTTGCCGTTTAACGTGTATCGCTTAGCGTTTATCATGAAAGGTTTAGAGTTGGTATACATGGTTGTTCTTATGTACTTTTTTATGCATGAATGAGGCTTTCATGGCTAAATACAGCTAAAACTATTTATAACCTGAATATCGCTAGCAAATTCTTTCGTTTCACAAGTTTCGTTTACTCGTTTGCGTTTCCTCGTTTATCGTTTAGGCGTTTAGGTGTTAAGCCATTTAAGTGTTTAGCTGTTTAGGCGATTAACCGCTCAGGCGTTTAGTTAATTATGTATTATTACCGGCAAACACATCGTTTAGCCGTTTAGGTGTTTAGTAGTTTAGCCGTTTAGGTGTTTAGTCATTTAGGCGTTTAGCCGTTTGGAAAGTTGTGTTTGTTCGTTTGAAAAGTTTCGTTTACATGTTTGAGATGCATCGTTTAGTCATTTTAGTTGTCAGGTTAGAAATGGTTTTGACTGTAATTAAAACACGTGTAATTGAAACAAAAATTAGTAGCCTAGGTTTTTAATGGCTTTTGATAAACACTCAATTCCACTCTGACAAATTGGCCGCTATCGTTTAGTGTTTAACGTTTGTCGTTTAGCTTTTAATGTTTATAGCGTTATGTTAAGCGTTTAAGGGTTTGCCTTTTTTGTTTACGCGTAATCAATGTTTATTTAGCGTTTACCATGAAGGTTTAGTAGCTCGTCCATGTAACTCTTTTTATGAATTAATTGTTTTGTTCCTATTACAATCACGAATTAATATACTTCATAAACCGTATGTAACAAAACGAATTTTCTCAATAAAATCTAAATAGACAAGCACACCATTTTCTGATATTACTTTTTTTATTCATGTAATTTTCAACGTTTAAAAACATGTCACTTTATATTTGGCTCAACTGATGCATATGTGATCTGACAATGCATGTACGTTACGTGCACTATTTCAGACGTTCAATTTAGTTATATAAATAGTTTCTTTATATCTAATAGTTAAAATTATGATTCGATATTGATATAATCAGTGCTTGTTATTAAATTTAGAATTCAATTATTTATTGTTAATGTTGGAAAATGTAATATCCCTTACAACTGTTCCAAACGTTTGATAATCTATGCATGTAGCAGTGAAACAACAGCAACTTACAGTGACGCGCAGTTCTAACCATATTTATTTTATCGTTAAGCGTTTGGCAATTAACGTTTAAGGGTTTGCAATATAGCAATAAAGCGTTTATCGTTAAGCGTTCAGTGGTAAGCATTTAACGTTTAGCTTTCATCGTTGAGCATCTAACGTTTAGCGCTTAACGTTTAGCGTTTATATGGTAACCATTTAGCGTTTATGTGGTTAACGTTTAGCGTTTATGCGGTTAATTTTATGCGTTTAATTTTTTCTATGTCAGTTTAGAAACGCTCGCGACCGTGCTTTCCAGATAGAGAACTGAACGTTCTTTGCATAAATGTTATAACTAAATAAAGAAATTTGTTTACATCCAATAAAGAACAGTTTTGCATTGATCCCTTAAATGCATCACATAACTCCTTATGATTGTTATTTGACAAAAGCATCGTTGATATAACCAAGTTGTATTTGTAGTTTGCTGTGGATTTCAGGTGCAACCGAATACCTATAACTCTAAGAGGATACCTTGTATTTCACTGGGTGCTCCTTTCACATTGGCACTATGAGCACTCATATAGAAGAGGACCGCCTCATACTCGCCCATTTCTCCTGAGAAATCATCTTTCATTCAGTTCTAATATTAATAGAGATATGAGTGTATATACAAGTCATTCTTATCGCTAAAGAAAAACTCCCGTTGAACTCTCTCCAGCACCTTAAGCACTCCTCCTGTATTTTTATTCGCGGAAACATCATCGTTGTTTACTCTGACATTTTCTTGGCTTGATATATTTTCACACCAAAAGACTAACGCGTAAACTATAAGGCACTGCACCAGATTAATTTTGATTAATTCTGGCAATCAACGCTCACTCACTTTGCTACGCTGGATATAAATTGAGTGAACCGTATGTATTAGGGCAGTTAGGTTATTGCTAGGATTATCGCTATGTGCTAATGACGGTGGATGGGAACATATTAAAGGTAAGTTTTATTTCGATATATTTATTTATTATCTTAAAATTGGTGCATGTGTAAGAGAGAGCAAATTTGAAATATGTAATTAATGAAAAAAAATCTTAATAAATTTTTATCAGGGATTTTCCGCCCAAATAATTTTTGTTGCTGCTGCTATTGTTGTTAGTTTGCTCTATAATATCAAATTGCCTTTATATATTGCAATTATGAAAACAAAACAACAACGGATTACAATTTTTAGTCGGCATTATTTTTACCGATGTAATCATTAATTTGAAGAAATTTATAGAATTATATAATTTTAAAAAAAAGAAGAAAACATACATGTATATTCTGTAAAAAACCACCCTCCAGTTCTTATCATTCACATGAACAGTTTAAACATTGTGATGCGCATTGAAACATTTATCGTTTTTTTTTTTTTTTCAAATTTTCTTGTGTGTCTCGGTATATAATTTCAACCGGTGAAACCAATTTGTTACAAATAAGTTATTTCAAACCGATAATATATTAGCAAATGTGAGATACTCTTTTTGCCATAAACATCACAATTACATATACATGTATGTACCTCCAATCTCCAATTTACGCGCAAAACGAACAATCACTTTTTATGAAATAAGGCGACCCAGTGACCGCTTATTGGTATGAAAAATACATATCAACACATGCTCAAAGCATGATTATTTACATCTGCAATTACTTGTTAATAAATAAACTCGCTCGATAAATAGTTCTGAAAAAAAGTGTTGCGTTTGATCGTGGCATGCGTTTTATTTGGAACGTCTATACAACTGTATATAAGTATACCGTATTGCAAAATAGAGTTGGAATTCGAATAACATGTTTATATTAGTCTATACATTTGTTTCAAGAGGTTCTCGCTTGTAAAACAATCAAATACTGGCATTTCCAGTTGATATTTAAAACGCGTCTAGTTTAATTCATTTACTACATAAACACCATGATGAAATTAATTGTGAGTAAATATTTCAATTTCAAACTCTTAAATCTAATTGAAATATGATATAAGCAATAGCATTACGAGATTATAAAATTTAACAAAAGTGTATAAATAAAAGAAAACAAAAAACACATATGAAGCAAAAAATTATATCACGAACTATCTAATTGAAAATAACGGTCCGTTTAATCCGATTTTATACAAGGTGCATAGTAATTAATTGGAAGATTAGCGACGTACTACCCACGGAAAAAATAGCGACTGACCAAGACTTGTTAGACCGTGGTTACATCTAATCGTTACTACAAGTCGCGATTATTTTTGCTTCTTTGTAAGGAGCGACAGGAAATGTGGTCATTTAAAAAGTTCAACAAACAAAAGTGAATATCGCGACTTGAAATAGCAATCGCTAATCTAATGTAGCCACCGCCTAATAATGCAATATTGCAATTCATATATATGGCCTGCAATATCGATATCTGTATGTGAATTGATTTGAAAATATATTATAATAATTAAGTAGTGATCGCAGCTTCTAACTAACTGTTATGTGTGCTGTATGAAAAATTTAGATTGCATTCACAAAATATCCATATTACAAACGGCGTAAAGTCCGATTTACATCTTGATTTACTTAAGACATCTAGTCGTTAGGCTGCATAAAGTTACAGTTACGAATTTTCTATACTATCTATACTAATATTTGTATTTTATGAATATCAGTGCCAATCGAATGCAAGAAACTTTATATTTTGTGTTATAATGTGAAAAAAAATATTGGATGAGTCGTCCAAAAAACTTGGGTGAGTTGACCAAAACTTGGGTGAGTTATCCAAGAATTTAAGTGAGTTGACCGATTTTTATTTGGGTGAGTTGGTGTTTGGGTGAGTTGTCCTGATACCTCTTATTCAACCAAATATCATAAACGACAGGATACTCATGCGGCGAATGCTCCTGCTCGACTCTTTTATATCATACAAAATACATTGACTCAGCTCTTTCGGTTCTTGCATGTAAGTATATTGTAGTCAATCTTTGAAAACCGCGAGTGTTGACATTCGCTAAATTTTTCAGTCAGTGTCATCATACGCTAGTTTACTCTATTCATGTTATTTTTCTGGATCCGCACCTTTAAACGTCAAGGAGCTAGCAACTTAATGTAGTGTCATCAGTAGCTGAGAGCATGTGGGCAGATAATATTCACAAGGAACATGGTGGACAAATCAAAAGCACATTCTGGTAGTTATTAGTAACTGCGTTAGAATACCACTAAAACCCCTAAAATAACAAACACTTATTTACGAAAACATGTCCCGTAGGTTGTCATTATAACTAAAGAGTTGATGCACGGCAGATGTTACAATGCAATGAGATGACAATTTCTACAACACCAAAAAGAGGAGACCATCATTTAAACTAGAAGCGTTCTCAAATTGTTCAAAGCCCTGTTAATGCATACTCCATTTTATTCTTATGATTCTGTTGACAAGCAGTTTTAGGATCTGATCACACTGATAGCTTGTCCATCCAAAGCAAACGTTTTTTTTCCTATTTGCTTTCTTCTGGAGCGTATTCCCCAGCACCTTTCTAGCATATTATAGCGTTTCTGGTGAGGCCAGGCCATCAACATGTCTTTTAAATGTATGATTATCAACCTGCAAATGAGTGCCAGGTTATCACAACATATCTTACATATTATTATTCAAACAAACCACGACAGTATGTATTCGTAAGAAGTTGTCAGTTTGAAATCATATAAATAGGAAAAAGTACCATTTTTTCCTGATATTAGTTTTTATGCCTTACCTTTGTCGAGGTATCTGCCAAGTCTACCAGTATATTCGGGAGGACGCTTTTATCTAGCCCTATAAGACAGTTCATCATATTTATGTTTTGTATTGTGGATTATGTAACATCATTGTTGTGATATTGTGATGGATGCGATGGATCAATATGAACGCTCATTCCACGTCGGAACGTAAAAGGCCGTCCGGACAAACTTTATCTATGGTCAAATTATGTCTTTTGACATCGCGTTCTTGGGTCGTCTTCACACGCCCCGAAAAAAAGTTATAAACACAAATGATGCGCTTCAAACTCGAGGCTACATTTTTATATAGAGATATGGTAGTTTATTCTTTCTGTTCATCAGGAAAGCGCATAATACTATGCGTTTCTTTCGGTTGGACACGGCTTACAATGCGCTGTAGTACGAACACCAGTCCTCCTGGCGATTGGACGGTTGGTGCACTTAATGCCCTCGATCTAAACATGAACTTTGTTTTATATTGGTTTACTTGTTGCTAAAACGAAACTGAAAGCAATGTCAATATTTCATCGTAACGTCCAAAAAGTCATCGCATTTAGGAAAGGTTTACGTCACGAAGGTGTATAATTATCTAGGGATCCGAGCAGACATTTGAACCTGCCAATAGCAAAGACCAATAATTTTAGAGAACAACATCTGATTATCTTAACCACCAACCGGAGGCCCAAGCTGTCGTAATTTAATGTTTGAAGAACATGCTTTGATGAAAATGCATGGATTTCATTATTTGTCTTTGTTTTATTTTGTACTTGAAACGTGTCTTCCCTACATGGTGTAGACTATATTTATATGAAACTGATGCGATTTACAGGGCATCAATTCCTTTATCCACAGTAGTATGGACAATGTATTGATAAATGTGTACACAGTCGATAACTAAGCGTATCCAGAATGCAGAAAAATATATAAACCATAATTAATTGTGTGTATATATATAAGATAACCATGATTTGGTTTTGTTCCATAGACTATCAATCATTTTGAATGCACAAAACTATTTTATTTTATTTGTCAAAACAGGTTTTGCCATTTCCGAAATACCATGAAATATTATCTATAATATGATAAAAGTATGTAACGAAATATTTATGATGTATAATACTGCAACCAGGAATATATATCAGATTTATTATGTAAAAGAAAGAAATGTATATTAAAAATAATCATATAGTTGATGAATAATTTATATTAAAATAAATTTCATGACATTGTCGCCCGAACAAAAATGCAATTGTGTACAAGCATTATGGAAACTTTCCCGCTTATTTGAACTACTTTAATACTCTACGTTAAGTTTATGTTGACTTTAATTAAAATTGTTGTAAAAGTGAGCTGGAACCCAATATTTTATTTTCAACTATTGACAAATCAAATAACTTAATACATTGAAATATATAATACCTTTACGAGTTATTCCTCACTTCTAGTAAGCCCTAAGCAGAAAAGGAACACATTTTGCCAAATTCTAAATATTCAATTAAATAAATTGTAATTATCAGATGTAACAACTAACAATCTAATAGAATATTGCAAGGAAAATTAATTATTTTCAAAATATTATTCGTATTACTTTTTACGGAAGAATTTATTAAATATGTGGTCAATCTATGTTTAATCTATAAAGGATTTTCTCAAAACTTCAAAACCTGGAGCTAGGATTAGCTTGGGAACTCTATTTATTAAGTTGCTCTTCCATTATCACCCTTATCTTAAAACATGATAATATGCACCTTTATGAATATATATATTTTTTCGCTTTGCATGCTCAGATATCCTTAAATAAAAGTGAAAAATGCTATGATCTCATAAATAATTTACTATTTTGCTCATATTTCATTAGACAAATATACTTACCCCTGGATTCTGAATTCCATATACAATAAGATATGATTTCATCAATTTATTATATAACAAGTATATATATATACGAAGATGAGTTTGGTATCTTTTCGTAGACCAGATCAGGGGTCGGATGAAAATTTATCAGCCACAAAACATGTAGAGTAACTTAACACATAATGGCATAATTAGCCTTTTTAATTATTGTTATACTATACATATAGTTGTGTTGTATCTGTCTATATAAGATTCTTTTCCGATATATGCATTTGAACAAGCTCACTGCATCGTTTCGGTCCTGAATTTTCTGAATTCAGAAAATAAATTCTACAAATATTCTAGAAAATATTATACAAATAAGTCACCGCATAACTGCAAGGAAATGGTTTACTAAGATTGACAATGGTAGAACGATGATTCAGAACTCGGCATCGAAAACAGCGATATTTTGAGTTATGACATATATTTTAGATACTTCTACACTATTGAAAAATCTTATAACTATTTCAAACCACACATAAATATGTTCTTCATTAATTACTTAGAAATAATCATGGTTGAACCAAGAACTTTGGAGATATATGCCATTTAAAAACACCGCCCATAGATTAAGGCGTTTCAGAACTCGGCACTCTCTATATATCTATACTAATTAACGATACTTTGAGATTATGTTTAGTATAACTAAGCATATTTTTATATACGTTCTTTTAATGTAAGTTTATTTGGTGCCTCCGTAAAATGCACGATGAATTCCATTTTGCAACACCACTCCTCAGTTTCAATATAAAGAATTTAACATTAATTGTATATTGATTTAATAGAAATAATTATGATCATGTTACTTATGATACAATTATAAAAACAAGATGTGTAGTTACACATTCTTTATTATTAAAAACGGATATCGATAACTCTATTCAATCGAAATTGTGATTAAAAAATTTAATTGATCGGATAATATTGGTATTAGCCTTAGGTCGTAATATGTAGCTATGAAAGTCACCAACTCTTTAATATTTTTGAGAATTCAAGAATATATTGTTATTAAATACTTGAGTTATCGTAAATTTTAAAAAAAACATTCTCTAGCACATTTATAATATTCAGCGTGGTATAGATTGCTTGATTTCGCTATTTCGTACAACACGATTCATTGCAATAATAAAGCATA
>LQRL01038167.1:7590-19886 GCA_001703475.1 Hydroides elegans
TATTCTCCGTGAATCATGAAAAAAATGTAAATAAGAATACCAGCAACTGTAATATCCGAATTACATGCGTTTATTAGGTTTTACGAGGCAGAATATGAATAGATATTTATCAAACACGCATGTTAAATATTTGTATAATAAATTATGTTTTAACCATCAAAATCAAAATTAAGAAGAAACTATCTGATAATTGTTTTTCATGATTATCTAATATTGACTAATATTTGTAACAAAGATGAACTTGATTTTTCGAATTATTAACAAAAACAGCTTCTTCATCCGACAGTTACGGTGGCAACGAAAGAAAAAGCAAGATTATCATTAATAAAAACATATATTAATACCATATAGTTCTATGGTATAGTTCTTGTGATTCTAATAGCAAGTAATTATTATAACTTTAATATGAGAAACCATTGAAGGTATCTTATATGATTTCATTCTTACCTTTAAAAGGCTTTTTCTACAAAATTTAACATTTATTCTCTCTGAATCATAAAAATAAGATCGATAAGAAAGAATGTGAGCAGCTCTGATTTTCATAAGTTTTTTATTCTGAAAAACAATAGTTAAGAATGAAAAAGCAATTCTCAACGTTCAGTATAATGGATTAGATTTGAGTTAAAACCGAGATATCAAGGTCTGTTCAGGTAGAGAAATATGTTTATATTCGATCACCCATGTTTAAAAAAGTATTTAGAATACCCTTGGTGTAATATTGCATTCATGATTTCATGCGTTTTTCTCAGAAAATGTCTGCGAGCTCAGAGTTGTGGATTTCTTGGCGAGCACCATATTCAAAGTCAACCTAGACGACCTTTCGGTAGAAGACCTCAATATCGGTATTCCTATCACTGGTGGTATCGCTGTTGATTCACGTCGCGAACGAATGTTTTTTATCAGCGGCAATGTCATCTATTCCTCATATGTTGATGGTTCTGATATGAGACCATTTGTAACCTTGGAATCTGGTGAGTGCAACAGGATAGAATTTTGAAAACGAATGAATGCAATACAATCGGGAGTCATTTCAATATTTAATAAAAAATTGAATTATAAACGAAAGATAGACAAAAAATGTTGTTGAGAGGAATTCATATACAATTTTCTACTTTTTCTAGGAAAACAGTATCGCGATCTAGCAGTTGATGTTGAAAATGATAGGCTGTTTGTGACTGAGATGGGTGGCATTTATTCAATACGATATTGGGGCGACCACACTCCGATTCAGATTGGCTTGGTCCCAAACGTGAGTCTGTCGGCACTGGTCGGTATCAAAGTGGACTCTGAAAACGGGTAAGTACTCTTTGAGCCGCGTTCACCTGAAATAAAATCGCAAAATATTATGCGCTTTTCGGGTGAAAAAAGGGGTTATCTATCATGTTTACATACACATGTGGCTTTAAGTTGGTAGTTTGATTTGTGTTCTGAGTTTTTTTTTAGAGCAGGTGAACGTGAACTTAGGTTTATATTTTTGTGCAACTATTTGAGTCATGTCGCATTTCGACTGAACATATCACAGGTTGTTTCTTTGTGGTCGCAAGAGGTAAAAAAATATAATACCAAACCTGTAGATTACATGTAGCAAATGCCTTCTCGTTTGTATCAACATAAGAATGTGTTATATTTAACTATGTAGATACAATGTATGAACACACTTCGTGAGACAAGCATAATCCATGTCAATGGGAAACAATTTCTCAACGACTATTGTTTGATCTGTCAGGAAATTCTACTGGGCCGATAGTTCGGTAGGATACATCGCTCGAGCTGAGTTCGACGGTTCATCTGTGGAGATTATTTTAAGCGGCTTGACTGGGGCTTCACATTTTGATTTGGACTTACATGGTAAGTAGCAAATGAATTGAGAACATACAAAGAAAATAATATGTTTTTTTTTCACGAAACCTGCCTTTTCATCTAAATCGTAATATTTCAAATCCGAAAACCATTTTGGCTTTTAAATCTTGTTCGCTGTACGCAATGTAACAGCGCCCTTATGCTTCAAGTTAACCTGGCATCATTAATTTGAGCGTTAATATTGGTTTGACATGTTTTAAACATGGTAAGTGGTGTGCAATTAATAAACCTCGTTATTTAGCATGTCAAACGCGAATACATTTATTTTGCATATCGTTAATTGTCATAATCAAATAGACTATTGCCCAAGTGCAAGTACAGTTGATTGCCCCAAGTAAGACTTGAGCGTTGCTTGAATAAGGGTTTGAAGTGCAAGTGTCATACTTGGATTAAAGTGTTTGAGCATTACTCAAGCTTGCATTATTGATATTTTAAATGTCAAATACTGTCAAATGACTTTGATGTGCATAAGTTTTATGTATTGGAGGCAATGATTTCTTCAAATCATGCACCATGCTTGTCATTTTGTTAGAATATATGAATGCGTATAAATAAGTATAGAAGTTATAATTTATCCACTTTGTAAAACTCTTTCATTGAATGGCTACATTTTTAGTTTATTAATTAAAATCAATGCGAAAATGCCTAAATATATGGATATTTTAAATGATATTGATGTGAATTCGGTATCTGAAATAAAGCTTATCACTGTAATAACCCCTAAAGAGAACAACATTTCTTTTTCGAGATCGGTAGACTCTATACGGAGCGAAGTTTTTAGACATGATCTTTTCTATATTCCCACTCGGCAAGGTTCGTCCATAGTACGTCGCATTCGGACGTGACGTTGAGAGGACGACCTACTTTTGGCCTGTATGAAAGTTTTCCAGACGTCCTTTTACGTCCCGGCCTCCGTAAAACTTAATTATAGCGTCCGATTCGGACGTGACGTCGATGTAACGTCTTTTCTACGTCTGGAAAACGTTCATACGGGCCCAAAGTAGGTCGTCCGCTAAACGTCCGTGGACGTCTTGCCGAGTGGTGAAGGTTCATAGGCAATGAGATTGTTAATCAACAATGATCATCTATTTATACACTTCACATTTTAGTAAAATACTGTTTTAGAATAATCAACAAGTAGAATTCTATATGAGATGTTCAAAATGTATGAAAACCCCTATCAAATAATTAAGGTTTCATATTAGGATTTCATGCAAACGAAGTATCCGTTCATACCGACATGAAATTGCATCCATTTGCCTTGACTCAGAACAAAACAATAATGTTGAATCAAGCTTGAGTTGTGCTTCGAGAATTACAACTCAAAAATGTAACTTGCACTCCGAGGAAAATTCGGTATCTGGAATTAAGCTTATCAATGTAATATCCCCTAAAGAACAATCTTGCACTCCAAGAAATGACTTGGCTAAAACAAGCTTGAGAAAGTGTCAAACAAGCACTCAAGTACACATGGTTGCACTCGGCCATATATGTTTTGAAATAACACCATACAATTGATTTAATTTAGTTCCTAAGCCGTTGAAAATAATGAATATATGAAATATACTCAACGAAGCCTTAATACAATGATAAAATAGACTGCCTTTTACTGATGAATTCACTGATTTGTTTGTTTTGCTTCGAATGCGTAGAGTCTGCATGTATGACTATGTTTTTTTTAAAAATTATTACACTTAAACAGAAGAAAAGATCTACTACGAAAGCAATAATGAGATGTTCGTCGCTGACCTAGACGGTTCAAACAACCAGCAACTCTTTGCCACTGATCCTTGGTTCGACATCAATGCGATTGACGATTACCTCTTCGTGTCAACGTTTGCTTTTCCTCCATCCCCGTGAGCAATTTTTCTTTGCAATCATTAAACATAGACTTCAATTTGTTCTTAAACTTTGTGTATTATGAATATTATCGAATACTCATGATAAGCTAATGGTATTTATGCATGACAGACTAAAACATAACTATCTTGAAAATATTTCACCACTGGCTCGACTGAATACAAATTGAAAATAAGATCTTATTCTTACGTTCGATACTTTCTTATTGTTTCCTTTCAGAGCTCTTATGCGTTTAAAGAAGGATGGTTCATCGTCAGATGT
The DNA here is from genome assembly GCA_001703475.1 of Hydroides elegans. Taxonomy (NCBI): domain Eukaryota; kingdom Metazoa; phylum Annelida; class Polychaeta; order Sabellida; family Serpulidae; genus Hydroides; species Hydroides elegans. The sequence goes on from LQRL01038167.1 coordinate 11,572, forward strand.
CATAGGCGAAATCGGAAATATACAAGTGTCAACCTTCATCGCCAAATATTGTACAAAATAAAGGAATCGGGATATCTATAAAATTTATATCAAATTTGAAAAAGTTGTTTTATATATTCTGTATTTAAAATATAGTTCTACATATTCCAAATTTACGGATTTTATATGATTAAACGACATTTGGATGATGTGATATGAACCCGTTTCAGTTAAATACAGTATCCTTCTGGTCCTCATTGAAAACATGGACATTCGATTCGAAACTTTAGAAACTGAATTAAGCACACAGATGCAAAGATTTTATTTACTAAAAACAAACCTAAATAAAACAATTTTAAATCGGATAAGAAGGTTTTTTTGTGCATTGTTTAATTGTGTTTGAATAGTAATGCGACTCAATGGACCGATAATTTTTCTACCATTCATCTAACTTATCTATTCCGCTATGTCAAATGATAGAAAGATACATATGAAAACATTATTCATAAATCGTATTTTCATATCTAAAATATTCACTAGCTGCATTTTAAGGGCGACATTTTAGGTCTGGCAACATGGTTAGCTTCTGCCAGCTTTTTTGTCAGGCTCCAAGCGTTTTTACAAGCGTCACGCGTTTTTTTGTTACCACAAGACTTGAGTATAGAATGTATTCGTATTAAGATATTTGTTTATTCAGTTGTCAAATTAGAAGTGGTTTTAACTGTAAGTTATTAATCCAATATGCTGAATGCGAAGTGTTTTGAAATCGCGGCGAAACTAAAAGAACATTTATTTATTTATCACCAGCGATATTAATTTCAAAACATTTCGCTTATCGGTATGCTAACTATGAAAGTAGGTTTACAAAAATCTGCGAGTGTTTCTTTATTCATGCAGCCTAAATTAGTTTTGCGAAATACGAATTGTTTAGCCTGTATGTTGAATTTCTCATAATGTGGTTTTACTTCGCCATCAATATGTAAGACTGTATATTATCTAAAACACACTATTACTATAACATAATTTTAGTTTTTAGTTAGATTCGGTATTTGACAAGTAAATACCTACACTATTTAAGATTTGTCAGTGAGAATTGTGTCCATTGATTCAAAGCATGATTTACGCCGTAATCATCTTTCTGTAATTATGAGCAATACACATCAAAATAAGTGACCCCACTGAAAGTTCCAACACCGAATTGTTCCAGCGATCCATCTTTACTGTGGCGGCGCATAGAGCTAGAAAATATAAATCATTGAGATAAACATAGGTGTATTTGTCTCTCACGAACATTCACTAATAAAAATGTATGTAATGCTTATATGTTATGTGCATATGATTTATCATATGAACGGCGGAAGATTACTTGGACGCATTTGTCTGGAAAATGTATTTGAAAAATCTTAATTTTAATGTACCTTTGATGAGTCACATAGAAGAAGTCGTCGATCAAGTCAATGTCCATCAAATTACCAATGTCAAAAAGTTCCTCTACGTTGGAACCGTCTAAGGCGGCTGAGTACAGCTTTGAGTTGCTCTCCCAATACATTTTATTCTCTAAAATTTAAATATAGTTGTGTCGACGAATTATGGTATATTTTGAATGTTAAATGCACAAATAATTGATGTAGTCTATGTGATTTAAACTTCGAATCTCGTCCCTTTTTTTCAGATGGGAACACTTTTTAACAATTCGACATTTATATTTATATTGATTTTAAACTTAGTATTCCAGACAACAATAAAAATACCTAAAGAGTAAAATGTATATGAAATGTTTCGATTAGAATTGTTTAAAGTTTTCATGTAAGTTATAAAACTCTTATTTAGCAATTACTTATATAACGTCTTTCCTATCGTCTTTCCTAACGTCTTTCCGATGAAATGCATAATTATATACCGTTTGGATCTAAAGCAACATTGGAAGTCGAGATGGTGTGTTCTATGATTTTTTCAGCTGAATTTCCATCATAATCGGCTCTTGCTATGTTACCCACAATTGTATCGGTCCAATATACCTTTCTAAGAAACAATATAATTTCAAAATTTGTCATAGAATCAATATAAGTTTATGCTTAAAAGGAAAGAAAATTAACAAGAAAATATAATCAAATTATATCAATTTGATGTAAACATCTGAGGAGATGATTTATTCAAACACACAATGTGGAAAAACACATCGACATTTAGTTCAATTATGATTTTTTGTTAAAGTCAATTCCAGTTTTGACATGTAATCAACATTGATTCTTTGTTCAATTTTCGCTGCAATGGCGCCTGAATATCCATTTAGTCGAATGGGATACGGTCGAATTTATTGTTGGACAACGTTAATTTTAAGAAATTAGTTTTAACCGTATACGTACCGATTGATCTTGTCCAGTTTGATACCTGACGGATTATTGATCTGAAACTGGGGATTTAGGATGATAGTGTTGACATTTGGATAAGCGATGTCACTGTATTCTATTGACAGTATTGCTTGAATGGAATGTTCAGGTTGTATTTTAGGAAGAAAAATTATCTTCAATCCTGGGTCAACGGCTAAATCACGAATCGTCGTTATTTCTGTAAAGAATCAAAATCACAGAATAATTTAATATATAAAGCATCGAGATAACTATAGGTATTCGAAGAAAAAAACACCCATAATGAGGTATGTCCAAAACTCAAAAATGTTCAAGTGTGTTCAAGATGTTTAGGGTGTTCAAGATATATGCCTTATATGTGTCAATAGTTATTTCTTTTTTAATTGATTTTTTGTTGTATTTCGTGCAAGATGATCAACGCATTTCTTAAACGGTTGCTGTGTTCTATATGTTCAACGGCTAAAATAAATGATCACACAGATAGATGGAATATGCCCATTTTAATGAATGCATTTCTTGAACGGTTTTTCGTTAGTTGTTTTATATGTTCAACGGCCAAAATAAATGATGACACATATTGATAAAATATGCCCATTTTGATGAAATGCATTTCTTGAACGGTTGTGTGTTATTTGTTCAATAAGTTCACCGGTTAAAATAATTTATATATTTGCACCATTTTGTGTGTCCGATTGAATTAATTTAGCATATAGAATATGAATCTTGAACATCCTGAAAATCTTGAACGCATATATATGAAGGATGTATCCGTGTCAAATAAGTTGATATACACATATGATATATATGCATCCTGAACATCGTGAACGCCCTTGAACATAAAAGAGTCCTGGACATGAATGCCCATAATCCATTTGCAAAACAATAAGCGACAATATATAGGCACACAATGTATATTAAACTGCCAATTATATATTTATGAAATATCGTTATTTCATGAATCGAAAACAACTCAAAAGTGATGGACACCCCACGACACATTTTTCAAAAAGTTGTTAAATTACCGTAAAACAACTTTACTAAGGCTAGTAACGACAAACTACTCCTTTTTGAACATTAAAATTTTGCTAAAAGATGTTCATTTTTTCCAAGCCAGCTGAGCTGTTCCTCCTTTTCTAGCCAGCTTGGAGCAGAAAAGGAACACATCTTGCAATAATTAAACTGTTGATTATAACTTAACCACCTATCATTAATAACAAATAACATGTAATAAGCCAATAATTGCAATTATTGCAAGCAATTACGATCAATTTGATTATCACAAAAGTTGTTCCTGAAACTAAAATCTGCAAGCTAGAATGATTTCCTCAAAATCTCCAAGCCAGCTAGGATTTGCTGCGGAACACCTTTTTTGAGGAATGACAGCTCGTGGGGTATTCTTCAAAGTGCGTTCCTCTCTTTTTTTTCAATCAATGTTTCTCATTCTCATTTTCGATTGATTAACCACATAACATACCTGAGCTCAAATCGACCAACTGCTGGGTGTCTGTGCCATCAATGTTGGCATAATATATAACAGAACCGGTCGCATAAAACATGAGCCCAAGTTCGCAATCAACAGCGATTCCTCCGAATATCATCCTTGGCGTCGTTCCCAAATCTTCAAAGGTCAAATCAGCTGTGTTGACCTTGAAAATGTTCTGATTGATAACATCAATCACTCTTAGTTCAGGGTTGCATCCGATATCTGAATCATATAACAATACTATATTAATAGATCATGAACTCCTTAACACATTGCAAATGGACATTTTAGGAAAACATCCTTAAACCACCCTTGTCTAGGATTAAAGTTCTTCTTTATATTTCATGTATTGGTATTGTCAGTCTCTCAACTAAGAGTTTTTTAAAATTATTTTTTATTTTAATAAAAACAAATATATTCTTTACTTGATGACTTCGAAACGGGGCTGCTTTCTAAAAAAACGTTAACGTTTTATTTGTTTCGATTTATTTCTTTTTTTCGCACGTGTGTATAAGAGTCTTTTATGGGTGTTTGTCGGGAAAATAATGAAATTAAAAAAAATACCATCTTTGCTGTGAGATTTACTACTTTATAAGGACTTAGAATGGTGACAGCGCCGTGAAAAGAAATGAAATGCTTTCTAAACTAGTATAAAATATCAACATAATATCACATACGCTTGAACCTTGTTTTTACTTCTGTTTGAATATATTTTCTAAATAAAGTTAAAATTCATTAACTCAAGCCAACCAATAAGAAATAATAGTTGTTATTTGTCTACCTTTACGGCGGCTAGATTCACTTGATGACCTCGATTTGGAACTGCTTTCTGAAATGTGGAGTTAAGTTTTATCTCTCGAATAAAGTAAATGCTTTTTCTATGTTCTCTTTTTATTAGTTAATAAAGTATAATTCTAATTGAGTATTTATGTTAATTCAAACAATTCAACTAAATGAGTACGTATGCGGACGCGATGAAGGCAATTATATTTAAACATTAATCGTACACTTGTTATTGTTGAACATAAGTTTTACCTGAGGAAGAGTCACTGCTCGAAGAAGCAAAAACTGCTGTCAGAGCTAAAAAGAGGATTCCAATATGAAACAGCCACATTGTGATTTGCCAGACTCAATTCCATTTGAAATATTTGCGAAAGAAAACAAAGATTATAGTGCTTATATAAGGCGTTTTGTGCTTGAATGTGGGCACAACAACAAGGTTATAAGGAATCTTATGCTAAATGCAGACAGGTAAATGACCAGTAGTGTTGATATAAGTTGTTTAAGATTATAAATAGATTGATTTATGCAACATTTAGCACTGGTCAGTCCGAGATATCATCAATGATATGCTATCCTAAGCAGCATTTGGAAGTAATTTTGCGAGAATATTAAAAACAGCAAAATAATTAAGATACAGTTTTGCTGTAGACGTCAATCACTTTAAATATCAGCGCTTAATATTAATATTGCATTTCAATATTGATGTTTAAAAGTGCCAATTTTCTTATTGCGAATTCTGATGTGATAGTAATTTAATCAATCTAAATACTTTAAACTTTCTAAATCATTTTATAATCAACTATCAAAAGTAAAAGAACTTTTTTAAAGTAAAAGAATAAACGAACTTCTTGATACGTTGTTGTTGATTTTCTTGTACAGGCAAATCGCATCATCTCCAGATGATTTAGGACGATTTTTTCATTCGTAATACGAGTATAAGATTAAAGCATGGCGATAAACGATGGTTCTTTATTTATGTGAAATACTTATGTGATCATGATTTCATTTTTTGACATTACAACTTGACTTTTCGTTTCTAGAAATATGCATTTGGGTATAAGATGTCAATTTCCCCCCATAACAGCCTTGTCCAGTTTCTTTTACCACTCCTGGCTCAATTTGGTATCCCGTCTCTTCGTTTTATGTATACAACAAACGGATGCATTTCCGATCCAATCCAATCGGGATATTGCAATGCTCCACAGTCGAGTTTGAATAAAGGTACATGAAGGAGAATAGCAGCGGCAAGAAAGTAGGCTGTTGCTGGGTAAAAATGACGGAAATGAACTACTTAAAGAAGAAAAATCATATTATTTTACTCATTTATGTTAAGTTTTATCCTTGGAAATAGTTTAAATTAGAGGTGAAATAAAATTTACGGATGGAAAATCGCTATAATGAAGGTATCAGTTACGACGGATGATAAGTTAATTCGGATAATTTATCCCCAAATTTGAGCATGCATTTAAGGAAAGTGTGGATCCATCAGATGTCGTTGTGATGCCGTTGTATAGTTTATCAAACTTTAAAAAAAGTATTGAGTAAAAAAAAAACGATAAACTATGTGGAATGGTATCTCTTAAATTGGATTAAAAGAAGCGAACGATTAAAATTGACTTGGGAACATAGCAATCCAATATCGAAATAGAATGGCATCATACTATTATCAGTATCCCATGTGCCTAGTATGATGGGCCAAGGCGGATATCTAAGGACAAGGAGCTCAGCTTCCTATTACCATAGCGACAGTGAAGAAAACGACGTTGATGATGACGTATTTATGACGTCACACGCAGCACCTAATAGCAACGTTAATACCGACACCTGTTTTGACCCTGGGGCGTCTGTGCAACCAACAAATACACACGCAAACGGGTCCTCTCATAGTTTACCCGGCAACCAACCCCATAGCAACCATGACACCGCAGCATCAACTTATTCGCTACCTATTGCGGCGTCCCCGCCCAGTATGCACAATGGACTCGCTACGACAGTGCCCCAGAATATCCTTCAACCTGACCTTAACAACGCCCATCGACCAATAGCGAAACGACCATGTTGCTTAGCAACAGGTGATGGTGGGTGGAATGAGAGTGGGCGTTGTAAGATGCATTGTTGTCAAGGAAGATTGTGCTTGGTTTTATTGCAGCTGTTTCTAGGAATTGGCATTTCTCTGCTTGCGTTCCACATGGAAACACTTACCTCGACCTTTCTATTCAGGGACTGCCCTTACTGGGCCGGCATTCCTGTAAGTACTTCAAAAGCTTTGCAAGAATTCCATAATGGTATAAAGCTGTAAATGATTCTGTAAATTAATGCATTTCTTAAAGTGGTTGTCATTTGCGCTTCATTTAGAATATTTGACAAGCTAACACATTTGTTGTGATTGTAATAGATAATATATTCAAAAATATGTATTTGTCAGAAAATTAAATTTGCATACCAGTTTCTTATTGAAACTTTTTTTGTTTGATTATTATTTTAGTTAGGCGTTGCTGGTATTTTCGGGATCTACCACTGTGCATCAAATTTCGACGTATATAGACATAGCTCACTTGCATATATCATAAAGGTAAACACTTAAAATAAAACAAAATATAATTATTGTGACAACAAATGTTCACTCATAATTTTTCCGGCGACCGAGATTTTCTGTAAGAGAACGCTCGGTCATTTGTATTGTAAAACTAACGTTCATTTGATTTTCCCCGGCTAAGTTTCGTCACCTAACACCTTTTCATTTGCAATATCTGACAAGATATCTTACTTATGTCTCATAAATCATTCACCAAAGCCCTGAACTGCAGGTCGACTCGTTTATTGTTTTTATTAATGGATATGGGCTCTGCGAGTGTTAAGGTATTTCGCAAGATAAGCTAATTCTATTGAGCGGCATTGAAACCTATGCAAACATCGAGAACTTAAAAAAAAACAATGTATTCACTTATATAATATTAAGCCACACACTGACGCCCAAAAATGAATAATCCATTGATCCATGGGCTATTCGATTAAAACCATAATATATTCTTTTTAACAAATAAAATAGAAACGGTGGAAACATTTTCTCAATTTTCCATGAATCCAAGTTGGTTCAATAGGCCATTTCTGCTTAAGGCTCAGCGGGATACCGATCCCCGTGTTTGTGGTGCATTAAGCTGTTAGATAGCAGTATTTCATACAGGATTTTGGCTTGAAATGATGTAAGGTGTATTCGCATTTGAGTAAAAATCTATAATAATTTCGAAAATAAAAAAGTTTCTGAGCTTCAAAAATACTTGAAGGATAGAGATGTAATGAATAGTGGTAAGAGAAAAAATGAATTGGTCGAGCTTTGTTGAGCAGCGAATGAAACAGGATTCGAAGTTGACCCAGATGGATTGCTTGCAAATCGAGAAGAAGTTTTAAAGAAAAAACTTGTAACTCCCGATAAAACTGTGCTACAAAACCCTGAACTTTGCAACGGTTCTCTAGACTTATCCTTCCTAAGCCCTGCTTACATACAATGAGCGATTCTCGTCGCCACTTGCGAATTTCACTGTTTTCTTTGTAGGACTTTGAAACTATTTCAAGGAAATCCCCCGTCGCTCCTAGCGATTTGAAAAATTTGTGATTACATATGAGCGATTTACAAAACCAATCTAAATAAATGCTATATTTTCTTTGAGGAAATGACCGATTGTTTGACACGTCGCTAGGCG
>LQRL01038177.1:2401-21437 GCA_001703475.1 Hydroides elegans
GATTTTCGGATGTTGTGGAATTTGTATTGTGCTTGCTTATTGAAATATGGTGTCTTCTTCATCGGCATAGGCAGTCTGCTGATGCAAAATTGAGTCCTGTTTAATACCGGGCATTAAATTAGCTCTTTTAAGAATTGAACAAAGTTGTTCATCAGAGCTATGTTTGATAAAGATGCTTATGGATTGGATCTAAAATGTAAAAAAAGTGGTCGAGTGATCAAGCAAATATTACTTGTCTGGTTTACAGATTGTGATCAACTTTCAAAACGACCCGGGTTCGGTCCAGGTGAAACAGGAAGTAGTCAAGAAGGAACCTGACGAGAATATGGTGCTTGATAACAACCTCGTGCTCGACCCAACGCTCGCTGACCTTGCCCTTCAGGTAATGGAATTTTCCATGAACGAAATTGAATTTTCCATTGTTGATTTATTCTTCATGGAGAAAGCGCATAAATAGATCATAACCGTTGAGATATGAATATAAAGCTTTGACACTGAAATCTGTTTTCTTCCTTGATAATTCGGGCGACCATTTAGGTGACAACGACACTCGTGTTTGAAAATCTAATATGTGTTTTGGAAAAAGAAATAATACGAAAATAGAAGATGCATATTTTGAAGCGGTATCAAACTTCTGTTTAATATCACACTCCTTTAACCGCCTTCTTATTATTTTAATTTTCTATTACAGAACGGGCTTTGGGACGAATTGAGTAGTGAAGGCATTGATTTCAGCGACATTCCTGCGTCCGCGCTCAACCTTAGCTTTTCCAACACGCCGTCCCCTGTATCAGGTAGGTCTATACATCGCATGTTCTCTATCTACAGACTCAAAATGTTTTCATTTGAAAGACCAAGATTTGTATTTGATCGGTCTACTTGAGTGTCTAGTGTTGTTTTAAGGAGCGGGATTCGGCTTAGTAAAAACAGAATTTATGGCAACTTCACAGAAAACAAGTCAAAATCCTATGGACTTATTACGATGATATTGTTAATTATTAATTAATTGAATTGTAAATTAATTATAACCAATATAAATATGAACTTTCCTCATTGTTATCTTTTGCAGTATTAGCACCGCAAAATGGTACCAAGTCGCCGCTCATTGGCTTACTGCAGTCTCGTACGATCTCGGCACGCACGTGATTTAGTCACCACTTAGACGTTAACAAATGGCGACAAGTGACGTCAGCGAGATTCGTCATGTGATGTCATATTGTGACTTTAGTGATATCGTCATAATGGGGCGTCAAACACAATTCATTATGTGACGTCAACCAATTTGAGTCATAATTATGACGTCCCTAAATTTCGTCATGTGACGTCATCTCCAGCCATTTGATCTCGTCCAAGGCGTATTGTGACGTCATAAAAGCCGCCATAGTTACCCTAAGAGGGTCACTTTTCATTACAAGTCATTTTATTGTGATGGTCATTGTTTTGTAGCTACTAATACATAATTACACGAGAAAAGCCGGGCGGCTTTTGGGGGTATGCTTGAAGTATACTTATATGTTGGAACTAGTAAACAATCACATATAAACAGTACTCTGAAAAATGTTGAATTTTAAGAATTTTCCTTTCTTAATCAAAAGACAAACTGGCCTTCAAATAGAAACACGCGAGTTCCCTGACGTGTAACTCTTCTTTAAACAAAAGTAGTATTTTTCAGACATTCCGTGATCCGTTTTTATAAACACTTCATTAACTTAAGGGAAATCATAGAATGATATTGCCTTCCATGTATAATTAATCTTTCAATCATCGCTATTAGAAATTCTTATTTCTAAAATATTGAATGCTACTCTGTAAGCACTCAAATTGTGTTGGCGAAAACTTGATTATGAATATGAAAAGACATAGGCAGAGACAAAATTATGCTTGCCGAAAAATAAAAGTTTAAGTTAGATGATTCAATTGATCTCGATGGATAATTGTGCATTTTAAACCAAATTGGTTTACTTGAAATGGCTATATATGCAAAGAAAATTAAACAGAATGATAACAGATCGTGAAATGAAGAAATGAAGATGCGAGATTACTATTTAAACTACAGTAGAACCTCGTTAACTCGAGCACGGTTAACTCGAAATACTCGTTAACTCGAGGTGAATTCGACGTCTCATCTCCTATATATTAGTCTAATAAAAACACGGTTAACTCGAATTCACGGATTACTCGAGGTAAATCTGAAGTCCCGAGGACCTCGAGTTAACGAGGTTCTACTGTATTTTAATGTGATATACAAGTAAAAACATTTCTAATGTCTTAGTTTGCTTAACACTGCCGAATCAAGCGAATATGCAAATTTATAATCAGAGCATTTTGATTGGTTGCAGATCGGCCTGTCAATCAACCAAGCAAATTGAATATTGTTATTTATTGGCATTTATTTAATCATTGTACATAGAGAGGATTTATATTTTTATACACAGAGATTTTAGTATACTTGTTAGTACTCTATCCGACGTATGTGAAACTTACATTGATACGTTTGTAAGGTAAATTGAGGCAAAAACATTGTTAAAAAAATACTGAGGTTACTGGTTCTTTGTTGATCTTCAAATAAAATCGAAGACATTTTTTTTCGTAGATTTTGTTCTAAGCCCTGACTAGGTTCCGTTGCTAAATTAAAACCTGGTTAAGATAAAGATTTTTGAAATTGGCTTTAAAACAGTGTTTTCTGTAGTTTCACATACGATGGATTTTAGTTTCTGGCTTTTGTGTTGATATATCCATGTGTTCATATTGAAACCAGTGAAAACAAATCACTGATAGACTATTTATTAACTAAAAAGAAAAATATATACTGCCACATGTTTGGTTTGATGTGAGATAGTCCCATAATACATTGTGATGTGTATCGCTATTGTTTTCAGAGAGGGTTTTTGAGTCATTTTGATTATATGAATAGGATTGGACGAAATTCGCGTCACTTCGATTTGAATGAAAGGATTATGATGAAAAATATGAGATTATAGATGCTACCAATGGTGTTAAATACAATGAATGCTCAGATTGTGAACTGCTATTATGGTTAAAACGATGTGTTTCAACAAAAACGTAGGTTATTTTTTTCTGAATTGTCACATAAGGCTTCTGTGCTTGGTTTATATTTAGTTGTTCTCTATCTCCCTTTTTTGCGCTGCCCGAGATATGCTTTGTAAAAATATGGCATTTATGAATGTACTTTTATCACTGCCCGTATTTTGTATATATCCATGTTTTGGATTCTTAGCCTACTATGTTTAGCGTTATTCTTGTCTTCATGGTTATGTTGTCTTTAAAGAATTTTTGTTGTCATTACAGACTCCGTGTCTATTTTAGGTGTTTGGCGTAAATTATTAGATAAAATATGTCTTTATGATAGTGTTTCTCATTTTAGTCATTGGTATACATGGCATTGAAACTTTCGAACTCGTAACTGCAAATATTTCTAATTGTTGAGTCTGTTTGTGCTTGAAATATAGTTTGAATTTATTGAGAAATGCAGATAAATGTTTACAAAGTCCTTAAAAACCAAACCTTTCTTGAAAAAAAAAAACTGGATATAGTAATTCATACTCAATTTACAAACATTATTTACGGTGATCCCTTCAAAAAAGAACCACCCAACACAAAAACTCATACTGTGCTCCATAGTGGTTTTCAGCATTATACGTGTTATTTCTTAATTATTTATGTTATAGATTTTCCTAAGAAAAATAACGAACGGTTTGTTGAAAGTAATTCGGGGAGAGACGAAAAGTGATATTTTTGAACGAACCGACTAGACGGCTCATGTCGGCAGCAAGGTGTAAATAGACAAAAAATAAAAAAATCGACAATATGTATGGGTATCACCTGGTCGTATCAAAATAGAGTATAGTCGTGCTACTACTGAAATATGCTATGTGTATAAACGAATGAGGAAGAGCTCTTGAGCATTTTGGAAAGTGTGAAAATAAGACTTCATGATTGTGGAGTTTTCGCTTTTGACAAAACCAAAATAACTGAATAATATATGACTGGTGAAAATTCCTCTCATGTTAAATGTGAACAATTGTGTGAACCAATGCCTGAGTTTCTTTAAAGAAACGAGTTATGAGGGGTCAATGGAATTTGTTTTATTTTCTCACTTTCCTAGGGATTCTTCAAAACAAGGCAGCGAATGTTAAAACATGGAAAATTATGTGTTAAATCGATCTATCAATACAAACAAATAATTCAGAACGCGTTCTGAATTATTTGTATTGAAATAGATCGTTAACGATCTATTTCAATTTTAAAAAGTACATTTGAATTTTTAAAAATGTTTATGGCAAACTAACTAGTGTAAAATGTTCTGCAAGACATATATTTTTAATGTGTCTTCGAATCAGCTGAAATGTTGTCTACGTGAAATAGAAGAATGGTCTGATCCAAATCCCAATAATTTTAATGTCGAGTTGAACTGAACGCGTTTTGCTGTACAGTATTTATTTTTGAGTCAAAGGATAAGCATGTAATATTTGTGAGATCTGTCATAATTGTGAGTTTGGATTAAACTATCTTGGTCTCAAAAGTGTACATAACTTGAAAGCTATATAAAACATCATAAAAAAGTCAAAGCATCATGTTCGTTCAGTCTTAAAAGTCTAAATTTGTCGAATAGAATAGGTCGAGGAGTTGGTATTTTATTGCTGGATAAATGTTTTAGACTTATATGGTTCTTTATGAAAAATAAAATAGATTCATTGAGACTTAAACGGCTAAATTTGTCGAATATTGTAGGTCGAGGAGTTGGTCGTTTACGGCTCAGTGATGTTTTTCTTTTCATAACAACAAAACAATATGCTTTAGTTATCGGATAACACATTCATTTTTACTCGACACAAGATAGTGGGTTCAAATAAACTCTCAAGTTAGACAATAATGTAGGGTCGATCCTATATTATTATACTTGGTATGATAAAGTGAGAGAAAAAAAAATATTTTGCATATGTTTATCTCCATTTTAAGCTATTCGTTTGTACGAACTGCTCCTTCCGTGTTCTATTTAATCATTTTAACTTTTCTTGTCACCATAATGTGTTCAAAACTATGTGTGTGCGATAAGAGAAAAACAAATGTTTTAAAGGCAAATCCATATAAATATTATATATGGTGTATAACAGTTATGTGTGTGTTAAGAAAGATAACTGCATGATAATTTCAAAATTTGTAATGAAAGGGTTGCATAAAAAGTTAATCTTCTTTGATATAGCTTCATGCTCTGCATCATGTGAAACTGCATATGTGAAAATAGTCAACTAATTTTTGTTTCGGTATTCTTTTAAGGTGGTGTCTATAATCTTGAATAAAAAAAGTAATTGAAGAGGTTCGATTTTGTGTTTATTTATGAACAAGATGTGTTATATTTAACATAATGCCTAACATGTGTACTTGAAAAATGCAAGATTATGTTGAAATTGTTGGAAATCGCAAATATGGATCTTAGTAGATTAATATATTTTTAAAAATGTTTTATGGTTTTTTAATGAAAGATACAAATGGTTGTTGTTTATCTGATATGAGAAATAATCATTTCTTAGAAATATTAAAATAATCTGATGTTGAGATATCGTAACAAATATTATAATTATTTTGATAATCTGTTATGATCATATAATCTGTGGTAATATAAGGTGCAATCAAAATGCCATTACTATTCTAAGTAGTAAGTTGGTGATTTTTTATAGATGAGTCATAGATACAACGTTATAGCTCTATCTTTATTTTCGAAAGGAAGCGTTTGAAATGTTTCCACATGTTTTCTGATATTATATATCTTAAGATAATCACGTGTTTTTCTCTTGGTTGGTCTGTCTTCAAAGATTCTTGTGTTGATTTTTACGATTTTTCCAATAATCATCCATACATGTACTTTGTAAAGAATATATGAAATGTGAATGGAAAAATGGAAAAACAATCTGTGATTTGGAGTTAAACATTAAGGGCTCGGTCACAAAGAAGTGAAGTTCTTGTAATATCTAGACACGGTAACTGAAATTCAGTTTTTGCTGTCATCGTCGTTTTATCGCCTTAAAGTGTTTGTAAATTATTTCCATTTGCTAGTAGTGTTTTAATGTTTTTCTTGTGCTTTAATCATGGATATTGAGTACGCGTTAATAATCCGCATAAATGAGTGTTTACACGGATAGGAAGGAACGAATTAAGAAAGAGTTGTTTTAGCGAGGATGGGTAGATGTGAAAGATGTTGTTTGGCCCCTGCATTATGTTAAACAAGGTATAATGGTGTGTGTATTGCCAGCACTATTGAAGGTATGTTAGATTGATTGCATTTGCTTATGTATATATTAGCGGCAATTTTCTATTTTTTAAACCATTCGCATTTGCAAGAAACAAAAGAAATGTGTGTTAATGTAAGTTACAGTTGAAGTAGACATTTAGTTTTTGATAATCTGTATTGTATATTGTTTTTCAAGTACAAACGAATAAAATGTACATTTGAAATCGCACCGTGGTCGTTCTTTTCCTGCTTGTTCATCATAGAGAAATTGAACATACTAAAAATATTCTCAATTACAGAAACTTAACAAGAAATATATATTAGGTAAAAAGGTAAACAAATCATAATATTATTTAACTTCCAATGTTACATCATATAATGATAAAAAATGACAATGATAACGATTGATGGCAGACAAATCAAACGCTTTGGTGGCTTTGGCAACCCACAGATATGCTTAAAATACGCTTTATCAAGCTTTCACACTTACTTAAACAAAATATATTAACATCGTCAATTCAGAGAAAACCGCAATAGCACACTTAAAACTGTCATTACAATCATAGTTGAATATACAACACTATCTTTTATCGAGGATGCTTGGTTACAATAATCTTTGTTGCAAAAGCACTCTCTCGTATCATCCCGCAAGTCCCCATCCAAGTCTCCTGACTTTTTGCATCTCGATCGTTTTCGTTCTTCACTACATGAGCGCACTACGTCGGACTGTCCACCACCTAGAACATGTAGAACACAAGAATTGGTTAATATTGAATGTAGCCCTATCATCAGGTAAACGGCGGCTTTACAGCTAAAAAGGCTACTGCATTCCTAAAATATCTTATTGAATTATATAATCAAAGGCCAAGTGACCATTTTATAAAGCATAGTAAACTATTTCATTACGACAACTTATCCATACATCACTTCTACATTTACCGAATATGTTTTTCTTTTAAATTTTTATGATAACTTCATGGCAATTAGACTCATGTGTATTTTTAAAACCTTTTAAAATTCTAGGTTCTCATAGTCCGACTTTGCCATTATTTTACTCTAATCTATATATATTTCATAGCAGGCATTCAAACACCTACCATTGCTATAGGTGATCGTCTTGACACAGGATCCATTCGCCGTGAAATCCCACGTTATGTACGTCATCCAGGTCACTTTCCTTGATTCGGAATTTATCCTTACACACATGTCCATTGCAAAGGAAGCACATCCGACCTGTGACTGCGAAAAGTAAAAATAATGCAAAAGGACTTTACTTTGACTTATATTATAGTAGAATTCTATGACGTTGCATGTTAACTGCATTTCAAGAGCATAGAGCCTAAAGTATTTTATATATATATCCTTAATTATACCAAACCCCATATTGATGTACCAATGTTCAAACATTTCTGGATTCATGGATGGATCGGGTTATTTAGGCGTGGATCTATGTAAGGGCACATGAGCGCACCTCTTTTGGATATCAAAAAAGTAATAACGAAAAAAAAAAAAAATGTTGCTCAATCGCCTACATCCCCCCGAAGAGGGATAGGACTGTTGCTCTTTGCGATTTCATTACCAATGGTAAACAGTGAAAATCGTAAAATTTTGACCGGGGCCATTTTGACCGGACACCGAGCAAACATATGCATTCTACGTGAAATATATGATTCAAATATATGGTCAAATATATGATCTAAAATAAATGTTTTGATAATGTTTATTACTTTTCAAATTTATTTGAGGTTTACATTAACTTACCGAAAGTTATTCCGAAACAAAGACTCAATATCGCAAATAGCATCCAGTAGTTTTTAATGATCATTGTATGAGATATATTATCCAGTCCGGTAAATGCATTAAAGAATGTTGGATTGTTTCAGTATTTTATTGCATCTTCTCCATCTATCAACAATCAATCCTGGCACCATTAATTTTTCTTGGCAACAACTTGATTATTAAGCCAAACTTTTATTTGTAATTAAGAATAATGAATAAGTATTAAATCATATGATTTATAATAAATTTGAACTTTTATCCTTCAAACACGTATTTTTCAAAATTCAAAAACTAATTTAAGTTGACATTTTGCGTCGAAATATAATAGAAAATGTCACATTTCGTATTAAATGCATAACACTGACGAATTTAGCCTGACATCCATAAACAATCTAGTATAGCATGCGCGAAATGGGACTAGAAAATTAATTAATTTCGCAGTTTTATTTTGTTGGATTTGGGCATCGGTTAACGAAAAGAGAAGCCGTCGTCCTAAAGAATTGTATTGACATGTATTTGAAGGGGGTAAGCATTTTTTATGTGATTTTATTTACCAGGCAAACGCATTGCATAAAAGGTTTTTTATAAAGGCGCCAAGGACTATAAATCAGCAAACATTAATTGAATTGTATGGATGGATGTTTGAGATATTGCATAGAATAAGATACATAGAGGATAAAGGGATTACATTTCTCTTGGAGCTACGAACATGTTAATTATTTAGCAGTAGATGAGAACTGAGAACTTGGTCATATATTTTAAGCTGCCCGATTAGAAACGTTTGGCTACAAACAAACCTCTTAGTTTAATTTTGTTTGCGTCCAATTTAAGATAATAGATTCTTGATTTGAGTAATATGTAAATGAATCGTTACCATAACCGTTTTATGAGATATTTAAAAATAATTCATGCACACCCACCTTATCGAAATGCACCCAAATTTTCACATTTTTGCTAGTTTGCTGGGGTATATATTGAAAACCATCTCTTTGTAGGAACAACTCAAGAGATACTGGTGCTGATTTTCAAATAACTGGAAATGTATCCAAAATAGTTGTTTTTAATCATGAAGGCTGGATAAACCATATGATTGATTTTAGGTTTATAAAAGGGTCCCGTTTTGTAATTAATAAGTGAGTAATCCCGAATAACCCATCGACTAGCTTAAAAAAAACACAACAAAGTTGATGAATTTCCCATAAATCATAGGAAAAAACTATAATTTCACTAAACATAAATAAAGTTTAATATGAATATGCTTATTTGTCAAAAAACAAGTTTTACATCTTTCGTTCTGGAAAATGTAAAATCACAGAAAAAAACACTCTTTTATTCATAATCATTTTATTTTAAGTATTTCCACATCATTCATAAAATAGGAATGGCCATTGCTTAAAAAGAAGTAAACGGGTACCAAAACAATTTTCAAAGACATCCCCGAAACGTCATGGGTCGCCTTATTTATATGTTGCATAAGGACGCGACCTTAAAAGAACGCTGTAACTGGTCTAATATCATAGTCTATGTTTTCGACACAAACATGGAAAATTATTTAAAGGCACATATTGTTCACCGGTTTAAACATATTTTTCTAAATAATTAAAGGATAGACCTATAATATACACAAATAGAAGGATTCGAGTTTTCCATCGAATGTAAAATTTTTATAAGAACAATTCAACGTAAAGTCTGTGGTATTTTTTTAAGGATGAATATTTGCCAAAATAAATTAGACAACAAAGTAATATTTGAATGTCTTGATTTCTTATTATCCTGCATTGTACATACATGTAGCCTTTGGACGGAAAAAGTGCATTGTATAATATAAGTCTATATGTATATAAGCAAAAATAAATTCAGTTTTGAAACATGAAACCAATTTGATTATGATTTCGATTGACCAAACTCATACACAGTATATAAAACAAAGATAAATCCATAAGTTAAATATATAAGCTTTATATACATTGCTAGCGCTTAAAATACAAAATATACATGATTGTTAAACCATAGATAGATATCTCTGTAAAATATTTGTTAAATGACTATTCAAAGAATATACGTTCTGAATATGATAAATAATCTAAAATATTATAAATAATGTTAAACAATATCTAAAAAGATAAACCATTTCTCCATATACGATCTATAATCAAAATAGAATCTAAGCTTACAAAAACAATAAATTATAACTTTACAATCAACTTTCCATATTGCACTTCAACAAATACACCGTTTGTGGTCAAGACTTGAATAAAACACTGATATGAACGCGTACATTTTGAGCAATAGGTTCGTATATATTGAAACGGTGAAAAAATAATCGTAATTTACATAATTCATGCAAGGCACTTCAATATATTCAGCAACATTTTTTTATTAAGCACTCTCGGATATCAACAGAATTACACATTTGAACACGACATCTTCAACCCAAACCAGAGCTAATATTTATATGCATATACATATAGCTGCGATTATTTGTATTGGCACTTTAAAGTAATGCTTAAACGAATGCAAACTGCAAGAGAACGCTATGAAGAAATCCTGGACTTTATAATTGCTTTATGGAATTGAATTCCGACCTGGATATTAATAGGTACAATAAGTGATGTAAATTGAGCAAATCAAGAAAGAAATCATTTTGTTTTACAAATGCCACCTTGCGTATAAAAGATAAGACTACAAGGAGAACAGGATTATGGTAATTTTTCATCCTTGATTATAAAGATCCAGAGTAATTTCTATTTTAATAATTAGAAACAGTTTTATTCATCATCGTTCATGGATATTTCGTCCAAGTAGGTCACGGGATAAGGAGCGGGTCTTAGTTATGACAGAGCACATCGTCTGTCCACTTCTCTACAACAGAGGCTTCCCAGCACCTAGTGTTCTTGTCCAAAGGGTGCTAGAGTACATCTCCCTTGCCCTCACAAATAGAGCACTTTCCGCAACGTGCTCTGCCTCGAGGGCACCTGCGCCGCGACCTCTTGTGACCCGTCCTCGTAGGTCATGCCCTTGCGGCGCTCTGACACGGCCAAGGTCACGGCCTTGAGCATGACCTCTACGTCTTCCTTCTTGTGCATGTTGCGGAACACCTCGAGCATCAACTGGATGAGCCAGGAGCCGTTCTGGTCGGAGACGAACGAGCGGTTGTCTGTTGAAAACGAAAAGTTGTTTCAATATTAATAAATATATAATTGAAAATCAGATGGATAAGTGTTTTAAATAAAAAGGCGCGATCTATTGCAAAACTAGCTGGATCAGCCTGGAGCCGTTCTGGTCCGACATGAAAGAGCGGTTGTCTGAAAGAGGAAGGTAATCATTAGTTTGATGGATAGAGAAACAACTTGTGGTCATACATGTATATGCAGATGATGACGATATCAAAGACAAATTTCTGTAGTATTTGTTACCATTTTAGTGTGTTTGAGCCAAGAGTGTTTGGAATAGTACAACTTAACAAACGTCCTATCACTTATTTGGTTATTTTGATTTCAAGATATATCATTATCTATTTTACGATATTTACATATTATGCAACGGATACATAAAGTTCCATATACTATTCCGCTATACAACCAACCACCCCTCAAACACCCTCATCTAATACTCACATTTTGTAGCCGCCGATAGCACCAGGAAATCGGCATCCACAGGCAGATGAGTCTGATAAGTGAAATCGACTTGGTCTTCATCTTCCCCACAGTCCGCTTGTTCCACGTTTTTGCTTCTTCGACCTCCTGCCGCTTTGACGATTTCGCGACCGTGGCAGGCCTGGATGATGAAGAACTTGGGCACGCCTGGAATTCAAGTAGCGGGATGAGGGGAGGGGAAAATAATGGTAAAATATAATGATAATTATAGATGCTTGAAGTTTGCTGTAAATAGGATTTATTTACAATGATAAGAACACATTATTTGCTAAAGAAAAATAACCTGAATCTCGATTTCATTTGTAGGTAATATAAAAATTCTTAAATTTTCTCCAGAGATGTACTTAGTAACGAATGTGGTACAGTGCTGGTATGCTAAAAACAATGTAACTAAATTATTTTTCAAAGAACAGCCAACATTTTTTGTAAAATATAATCAAACCAATTTACTACATATTGATAATCTGAAGTCGCACCTTTGAGTTCCTCAATGCCATCGTGTTTGAATTCGTTGAGAATCGTCTCCAGTTTGGTTACTACATAACTTCCGTCTGCGTTCCTTTCTTCGAACATGCCTAGGGGTTGCTGCTCAGAAGTCGTGTGAATACCCTCCTAATATTTAAATAAATAATTTGATTTAGATTTAATATGGGTAAATCAAATTTAATACATTTCAGTTAACAGATTAGTTAAAACATTCATTTAAACTATACGACTTTTAAATACTCGCAATGTAGTGAATAAATATTAAGAGTTATTAGTGAACAAGATTTCGGATTTGAGACGGGATTATCTAAGATTTGGGAGAAGGGGAGTCACATGTTGATCCAGATCCGGTGGGCACTCTGATTTTGTTATACTATAGGGCTACTGTGCTTTTTTTGCAGTTGATATACTTATGTTTGTTTTATTACATATGAAAATATATAGCATATGTAACATGTCAAACTGACCTCCTCTCCGTGGGTGAGGATGGCCACCACCAGGTGCGTGATTTTCTTCTTCATGCCTCGAATCTTGTCTTTCGTCTCCTTGATGGCTTGGAAGAGCTGGGCCTGTGTTAGATTCGTGTGTTGGATGCAGGAGTAGCCAAGCGAGTCGTAGAATTTCACGAGATCGGTGTGGTCCTTTTTGTAACCTGCAAAGGATGTTACTTATTTAGTATGGTGTCTTTAGAGTTGTTAGATTATTTAGAAATAAGTGAGCAGTGGAAAATTTAACCAAATAAGTTGGTCGATACCAGATTGATACTCTATCTCTCAGTCGCAATGTATTTTCTTCTTATAGCGGTAAGCAATATGTTTTTTTTTTAGAAATAAAGATAAAACGAAGTCATTGCCATTCGATTGAAATGAATCATTTGCTTTCAAACATATGTTTAAGTAAATAAATGTAAAGCAATAAAGTTATGCATACCTTTAAGATCGCCAGTGCACATCGATATCACTAAACAGATGGCCGTTTCCTTCTTTCTTTCTGGATATCGGACCAGTGTATCTGTAAATTAAGGAAATAATATATAATTGAAATGATATATCCATATAGAACAACATATTCAAGGCAATTATATGTATAAGAAAATTGTAAGGTAACAAATAAAGTTAATCATCACTTATCATAAACATGTCTTAATGAATTTTAAAATCCTACAAAAAAAATCTACTTACCAGTGAAAAGAGGTTTTCCTAGTGAACTGAGATGCGCTGGTACGGTTTTCGTTTTCTTCTACAAGAAAACATAACGATATATAATTGAGTAATCAGAGCATCATGAGATCAATTGAGAATCAGATTTAATACTTGAAAAATTGATTTTATGAGTAAAAGCTGAATTCCATTAAACACATATTTCATCCGCAAAATATTGTTTTGAATAATAAAATTTCAATTTATTCAATTTCCATTTAATAATGCATATTCAAACGTAAAACATGCCAGCCTAGCTATGACCTAACTTATTCACATGTGTATACTTACTCCTTTCCCAAATGATCTTGTGAGCTTGTTTGATACACTTTTGAAAAATCCACTGTCTGTTTGTGACCTTGGTAGACTGCCACCCAATACTGAAATGAAACACCAAGTATTTAATGTTAAATCTTCTGAAAATCATGCAATGCATCATATTACAATTTTTATCAAACAAAATTTATCTTTTTTTTAAATTCTGAAATTATCGTTTTAATTACTTAGTTGATTAGATGTGCATGTACCTAATAAAAACATGTGAAATGTGATTAGTGTTACGAAAACATGTTATGACTTTTCTGATACGTTTAACTTGAGTAGGCATTGCTTTTTTGGGGGGAAATTCCGTGGTTGCCTTTTTTCCTATTACAAAAAAAATCAATACATACCTGAAACGTCTTCGGCTGAGCACTTTCCCTGTGAAAAAAAAACGTATGATTATATCATATAGATTAAAAAATGCGCCCCAATCTTAACTGAGTCTCAATCCATAAATGATTAATCGAAAAATTCATTATGAATAGATAAGTAAATAAGCTATAGATAATTTGTATGACGATATGATGATATAAGACGAGTAGATATTTTAAGACGCAATAATAGCAATTCACCCCTATTGTCCCAAAACCACATATCAATATCACCAACAAAAACTGTGATTTTATGGCGAAAAAAAGAAAAAAAAATTGATCTCATAAAATTTAAACCAAATACCAAAGTCTGTATTGTCAACCCATACTTTCCCACATATAAATTTAGCTATCCAACAACAAAAACCCGTTTACATTTGGTTTATACGATAACAAAAAACCTAGAAATACAAGTAACAATGTTACCTCCTTATCCTTGCCCCAGGGAAACAGTTTTCCAAACGATGTCTTTCGTCCAGCTTGCAGCGCACCTTTAACAAAGAATTCCGCCGATAAGCCATCAATATTATCTTGCCCGAAATCATCTATAACCAAGTCATAAAATAACGGTATCGCCCTATACTGAGGATCGATATTTGGTATGGATTTGTAAAACGACTATGAGGGGTATCACTATATTTATGCAGAAAATGAATAATATTGTAAATTATCTATACCATAATTAATCAATACAGTTGAACATGAACGAGTGACTAATCCAAACATTTTTTACTAAGTAAATAATTGATTTTGGTCTTTGTGTGTTTGTGTGTTCTATTTTTAACATCGCAAATATATTACGTTAAATTATATGAAAAACATGCAGAGGTAACTATTAATTCGTTTCAGTTTCGTTTTAGTACAATTAGTTTTCTTACCATCCTTTGGTCGTATATCTTGATAAGAAAGGCTTCTCTTCTCCTCCTTGAAAACAACAAAATATAAAATAATTTATAGGCGTAGAAAACATTATATAGTATGCATATATTTGTATGCTAAAAGCGTGACTTGACTTGTGAATAATAATCTGAATGATGTGTCAATAGATGAGTTGCTCAAATATATTTTTAAACAGTTAGGAAAGCGTCACAACTAAATTAGTTATATATAATCGATTCAAATCATATATTCATCTAATATAAATTTATCTTACGAGTAATCACTTTGAAGACTTTGTTAATACGGACGCGTCCGTGTTTATTGGGACGCCCCAATAAGCAATGACGTTCCATAAAAGCAGGGACGTCTTCCACCTGGTTGAGTCACATACACGTATAAGCAAATAAGCGTTCTGAGCAATTCATTGATAGAGCGCTATATAACAACTATAAATAAATAAACAAAAAGAAATATCCCTTACCTCATCAGTGGCAATATGGAACGTGCCCTGTTGATCCGATTCATGCCTCTTTCTTTTTGACAAATCCTGCCTCCCACTGTCCGTCACATCGAACGTAAACCGATCCCTCACCGTATTCGGATCAAAAGGCGATATCTGGTCGCACTCATCTTCGCTAAGCGGGAACATGGGTTGCTCTCCGTGCGACGCGAGACTAGATTTGGATGTATTCATATCGCGGCGGGCTGTATGTGGCGAGTCGTAGGACCCAGCATTTGAACCGGCTGGGGATGCGGAGTTTGGGCGAACGGGGGCTTTTGGCACTAAGAAGGCGGGTTGTTGCAGACCGAACGAGTCACTTTTGGGTCGGTCTTGGTTTAGATTGGAGGATAGAGGGCTACCCTGTCTGCCACCGGCGGATTTTAAAGTGTCTTGACTGTCAGCGGTGTAACTGTTAAACGCATCTGTGAAATGCCCCAGTGCTGTTAATTCCTCATCGTTCATATTTCGCAAGGCATTTTCGGAGTTCGGAGTGTCAAATATGGTTCCATTTGAATTAGGCCTTTGGTCCGTATTTAGACCATAGTCTGATACAATATATGACGCATCGTTTCCCACCCCGGAGCGCCTACCTCCAATAGGCATTCTACCGCCAAATCCGATCGTGCCAATGTTGGTTGAACCAATGACAGCCGGTTGTATCTGTGGCGTGTCGACATGTTCCACACGTGTATCTTCAGGTGGTGTTCTGCCTGTGTCAATCGAAGGACGGCCTTTTCGGTTGGGATCCATGTTTATTGTAGGCATTTGAAGCGCTGTTGAGATTGTTAGATTCGTCTTAGTTTTTCCGTTATTTATGGTTTCTTCTTGATCAATACTGAAATTAAAAAAAATAGTCCAATGAAAAAAAAAATCATAGTTTCAATTTATAAATATATACTGTAACTTATTAAAAATGTGCTATTATTAAAACATTGTGATATTTTATATTATAAGCCCCTTTTGTTAGATATTAATTCCCAATAATAAAGTTTAAGTTGATTATATTAAACTGATATAATATGCACCTATAATATACTTGTAGTGTTCTGAATAACGAAAGTGTATTGAATATACTGCATATATAATAACAGCTCCTTATATAGCTGTATATTTTAATGCTCAAATAATATCCGCTATCGAAAACGGATATTGCCTATGTCACAAAGCCAATAAAATGAAAGGACGACGTGGGGTCCTTCAATCACCCTGAAGGAACTTGCAATTCTGACTTATATATACTAATATTTATTATAGGTCTTCTCCAGAATAAAACAACAGCTGAAGTGCACTTAATTTCCAGGTGTCTCTACGAAGTCATGTAGCATATCATTGTTTGCTTTATATTTTATGAATCACTATAGGAATTTGTTGAATTACTCATGCCTTTTTGTGAAGCAATTGCAATGCTAACATATTTTTTTTTTACTTGGTGACAGCGATAAAATGCGCTGCATTATAAACGTCCAATATTCACGTGTAATGATATATAATATGATTTATAAATAGGTTGGTATATAAACGTGTATATTTATACACCAAATGAACTAAGATACATTTGAAATTGAATTACGTTCTAAATTAAGGGCCACAACAGGATTGAATAACTGTATAAATATGCATAACTTCAGGATAATAATAAAAAAACATCATCAATTTAGGTTCAAGTTGAGGGGACCCTATTTAGCAATTGTGGATAAACAAAGTCCTTTAGATTGACTCAAACTTATGACAAGCACAAAATAAGACAACAAAAAAATGGATTGCTATCGTGCATTCATAATAATTTTTGTGAAATTTCACGTAGAAAGAAGACGCCAGTTTCCATTTAAAAAAAAAGGACGGCAAATTGCTTCTCTTTACTGAGTCTATATTTGACCATTGTTTTATAATTCTGTATTTAGATATATTTCAAATTATATCACACTTGGTCCCAAATGATGTAAATCAAACTATTTCCGCGCCATTGTAATGCACCATTTGACCTCGTAATAAAAGCGTTAAAACTTGTTGAATCCGTTAACTTTGTACATGTTCATAAGAATTTCAACTCCCTCTGATTCATTTAACCAAACAAAGAGCTTTAACAATGAAACAGCGAATTTCGTTTATTTTCACTCTTTTTCAATTTGAAACGTTTATTGCTTAGAAATGCAAATGATAAATTCAAGGAAACTCGAAATGAAAATAAATATGAAACCATAAATTATATAAGATGATTACTTAAATCCACGGTTGTATCCTATCTACGTTCATTTATTAACCCTACAGTTTTGTTTCCATTGTAAATATATAAAACCGATATATTTATGATTAACCGTGCAGCCTGAGTGCTTCATGTAGACTTTCGATACACATGGTCCTATGCACGTTTATATACATTTACGTATAATTGATATCACTAACTGACCACTCATTATCCTGTTTGAAGAAGTCTTGTGATTTACTGACGTCATATCACAAACAAGGTAAGATCCCCATGTGACGTCAGAAATGAACATGGTTATTAATTGGGGAAGATATGTTCATTAAGATATAAGAAAAAATGACGTCATTATTCGTATAGCATGTCGGATCAGCGATTAGAAATCGAATAATTTCAAAATTGATATTTTTTAATCGATAAGCTGCCTACATGTATTATTTCCAAAAGAATAATACACGATGACGTCTCTAATTCTAAGCTCTCCATGAGAGGTTTGTACCGGTACATAGCCTGATATATGTTCGATAAAAGATAAATTTAAACCGTTAAAATCAAATTCAAAAGTTGACAAAAAATCATTGAAATCAAACTACAGACACACACTTAGTCTAGTGGCCCAAGGATATATTTGTGCAATGATCACAGATAAATATCAAATTAAATTTATTCCTCTTAAAAAAAAAAAGTCTGTTTGAAATAATTTGACATAGTGATTTTTGCATCTTATGCGATTATTTCTTTTGCAATCTCGGAACTTTCTTTGCAATAGATCTAGGCATAAACCCGGCAATTTTCGATCAAATAATATTTCATATTTTTGTATTATTCTTATAATGATTGTTGAAAACTAGATTTCGAAAAATAAGTTAGCATTTTTTATTTCAAAAAATCGGGTGCACCTGATTATCAATTGATTAGACCACATGATCGAAAATTGGCGGGATTTTCAGAGATTTTTCGGATGTTTGGTCAACTATCTTATTAACTGGGTTTAGCATTTAAATGGTTCTGATATTATTTTAATGGGCTTTTATCACAGTTCTAAAACACATAACGTTATTTCAATATCGATGCATGCAATCAAGAACATAACCATTATAAATCTGAAAAATGTGTTTGTGGCATGATCGAAAAGTGGCGGACCCAGGGTAATGCAAGGATTCAGAGAATAAAATATCACAAAAGTATTTTGTTTTTATGTTATTTTATTCTCTTATTGTTTCTACAATATTTCAATGCATTAAGTGTAGCAGAAATTATTTTCTAACATTATATGGCCTAACTTTGATATCAAAATGTATCAAGGTAAAATATAAATCTCTTTTAATTGTAAAGTGCGAAGGACTAGTATATATGTATTAAAAATTAGTTAAACAACAAACTATAATGA
>LQRL01038182.1:1413-13235 GCA_001703475.1 Hydroides elegans
CTTGGTGCCTTACGCGGAAGTTTTTTAAATAAATAGAACACAATTTATTATGAGGATGGCATGTTTGTTTTGTTTTGAAGGTTCAGACATACCCGTTGTTTAATTGACAGCATGGAAAGGGATCGTCTGTACTATATTTTATGAAAATTATGGAATCTGCAATATTTTCTAAGGTTCGAGAATGTTTCTCTAATGTGCACATATTTAAAGAAATTCTACACAATTTTTATTTTTTTGCGCACCCTTATAAGATTAGAGTTCATCCAGGTTTCCAAAAAAATAAAATTAATAAAATAGTTCGAAAAAAGTTATCACATTTTTTTTATTGCCGTGCCATATTATAGTTTTCTATATACGATAGAATAGCCTTAATACTCATGAAGATGTTAGTTCACATCTAAAAAGTTGTCGTTTACTCAAAAACATGTTTTGGTTCGTACTAAATATGTTTATGCCCTAACCACTTTAATTTTTGTATGTATGCTTGTGCATAAGCGGCTAAACGAATTCCTCGAAATAAAATGGAAGGAACAAAAAAATGATAGCTAGAAATTATGTAACTTTATTTATTAAGTGTCCGAAGTATTTGTTGTAAATATATGTAGATATATTTATATGCATAACCAGGGTAAGATTTGAAAAAAAACTGGATATATTCATATGCATACCCTGGGTAAAATTAGCAAACTACTGGAAAAACTGGAGATAGTTAATTAAAATATTAGATTAGATAACATATGACTCATATATAACGACAATAGCAGGAACTGCCATATATATCATACATGTACGATCCCATAATGAATTTAATTTAATATATTATGTATGAATTTAGTGAAATTGATTATGCTTTATATCATTTGCATTGTAAATTTTATGTTACATTTTAATGAAATGCTTCAGGTTAGCTCTACAGTGAAATTCTATTATTCAATGGACATTTTGTTGAATAAAATAATACAATTATCTATACAAGAGCAAATTACATGTATTCATGTTCATCCGCTTGTTATTTGAATTATATGATTGAAACTAAAAAAATAGTTATCGTCATGGTTTATACCATATAGCGTTGTACAGTGGCGTATTTGAATGATGTATATATATTTTGATATAATGCGCTTATAATTGTGTTCAAATAAAACCTTTCATTATCAACTAGTTATTCTTTTCTTTCTCTACTCTTGAGCTTTTGATTTCATATTAAGTATAACTATATTTGATTCAAGATTCAAAGAAGGTAATACATTTTCTTTACAAACTGTTTTCATTGAGATTGGTCTATTTCGCTTGTAAAAAAATATATTATGAATCACGTATACTTGAACATATTATAGAAAAAGCAAAAATAAAATAGGAAACTATGTTTAAGCTATAAGGTTAACCAACCAAATCCAACAAATCGAATCACAAAAATATCATCCACTTATACTCTACATTTAACACCTTGGTAGACAACATTCAGAGCCAAATATTTATAATTATTTGGTTTATCATTCCAAAAAAAATTAAAATGTTTGAGCCAACACACAAAAACTTGTCATTTGTTTTGTTGACTTCTTCGCTTCATATCGCTCGATTTGGTCATTATATGACGCGCTATCTGTGCAAAAATGTGTTTTACAAATGTTGATAGTCGAATTCCGTACGCGTTCTTAATGTTTTTACGTAGACGGCGTTTATAAGCATGGAGCTCAAAACAACGTGTTTTTACGTCGCGGACATTGATAGTTTAAACGTCTACGTTGAGAATCATGACGTCTTATATGATCTCAGTCTTAAGATTTCATTATGTTCCAGGGAAACTCGATAAGTAGATATGAATGAGAATTAAGAACTCTATATTATATCAGATAGCATTATACACTTTTGAAATTCTTTCAAAACAAGTGAGAATAAAATTTCATTGATCTTCTAGACACAATCTATGAAATGTGTGAATAATTTAAAAACACAAGAATTAGAGCACCCCGTATCAATTTTGTTTTATTGTAGCTGTTTAGTTTCGCAAGCTCAAACCCTTGAAAGCATGATTTATTTTATATAATCGCAATGAGTCAAATAACTTCTCGATTGTGCATGGTTGTCAATTGTAGAACATAATGAAAAAGATAAAGAGGTGCGGAGGAATGAGAGTTATGATATTGCGTTCGCGATTTATTATTTTTCTTTTAAAGTTATTAAAAAAACGAACGCTGACTAAATCATCTGATAAACAGCAGAAGATCTTTGAGACAATAACCAGTTAGACTATGCTATTTCATATAACTGAAATGTGATCAATACCAAAAAAGCGCAGCGAATAAAAAAAGTGGAAAAGTGGTCAGTGAAAAAAACAGAAATAACAATTCATATTTGCTAAAGATATATCGTTTAATTACTTTGCATTCTAATCATTATCAGAACTCTGTTAAAACTGATCAAGTGACAATCAGTAATAAACGCAATTGAAGCTTGAAATGATAAATTATGACATGTGAAATGCAATTGCAACAAAAGAGCGAAATCGCAAAATTACTTTTTTTTCAAACTCCAATCTTGGTTGAGCCCTATTTTTATAAAAACATGAAAACACTCTCTCCCATGAAACCCCTGAACTGAATAGAAAACGTAAGTGCGATCGCCTTACCAAGTCCAATTATGAACTGTTGGACTCAAACGCTGTGTTTGATTTTTTATTGCAATCGTGATGTGTATTTTCGATGCCTTTTTAAATTGTAAATCAATTCATGCTTTTCAAATGCGTAATTATAACTTATATCTAAATATAACAGATATGATGCTTAAACAACCGGGCTCTTTCCATGTTGTTTAATAAATTATGCTTGACTTTCTTCTTAGTGAACAACAATTCAAGGCTGTCTTCCACCTGGGCTTCTCCCCTGGGCTTCTCCCCTGGGATTTCTGTTGGATTCACCAAGCCAAGAATTGGCAGAGTAGGTAGATTGTGTACTAGGAAATAGGCTTTGAGGCGTGCTGTTTAATTGTTTAATCTTTTATATTGTATCAGTTTTACTCGATCAATTCAACATAAATATACTGTGCACATCTGATACATATCCCTTTGTAAATTATTTTAATAAACAATATGAGTTTGTGGTTTCTGAGCAATATTGGATAATATCTAAATATCGCGGGTAACCGAACATTTTACCATGGAATCATGCTAGCTTCTTATCAGTTCACCTAAGTTCGTGTTATGATGCGGTTTTTTTTTCAACCTGGATTGATCACGCGTTACCTGTAAAGAACATGTTCTTTAAAAGGTAATGTTAAAATGGGTATTAACTGCAGGAGTACCCGGCAATTTATTCTGTGAAATATCTATTCTTTTCACATTTGTATCTTGCTGTTATTTTCACAGAATAGAATAGATATACAGAATAAAGTATTGTATTTAAAATATTTCTTATTTTCCTGGCATTTCATACGAATAAAACCCAAGTTATAAATATGGTTCTAATACGCTAATACAGTAGTTGGTTGAAAATAAAATATAATTTCAGCGTTACACTATTATTGTTATGCAATTGTACATATAATATATGCATATCAAATTCGAAAAAGAAGCTTTTTAAAATTATGCACAATATCAAAGCTTCCATATATCAATGTTTTATTCTACTGGCAAATTTGTACAAAGTGGCTGGCATGATATTTTCTTTGCTGCTTGCTGCCAAATTAAAAATAAAAGCATTAAATATATACAAGCACTTATCAGGGCTTTAAATTGGCTTAGAATTAATTTAAGATAAAATGCAGTAATTGAGACTATTTCAAAAATAGCCCGTTGGTACTCCTGGAACTGCTTACAAGTAACAATACAATTTCAACGTATTATAAAGCATTCATAAGATTTCAATAATAAATTTGATCTTGAATCCCATGACACTCGCCTTTTTCTATATACGATTTCAATTCAACTTTTGATTTTAAGTGGAACGCTTCAATTAAAATTCATCATGATCAGATGATTGTATTAATACTTATGTTTAAACAGGATAACCCATGTTGTTAGAGATTCTCCTCAATTGGTAGACGTTCATTGGTTCTGTTGTTATATTTACGTTTTGCTTTAAATTTTTGGGTGAACGCCGTTAAGCAAGTTAAACATATTTATGTCCATACCCTTAGTAAAAACACCTGGCACGTAAGGTACGTCAGTAATAGAATATTATAATAAAAATTAATTAGGCTATTGTCTTGCAAAATGTATTAGGAAAAATCATACTTAATCATTAGAGTTCTATAAATATATAATTTATCAGCATGACGTCTGTTTGCAAATCGGTCAAAGTAAAAGAACATCGGTCATGTTTTGTTCAGAATGTTTCATTCCTCAAATGACAAAACTGTCAACTGACCAACTTATTGTTATAATTTTTGGTGACACGTATATTCCGTTATCTGACTAGTCACTGATTAGCATATATATATTTGTTGTTTTAGAACAAAAGACCTTGTCATAAATTACCATTTTATTTTATTTTATTAGATGTTACACCTAAAATATATGCGCTAGTTATTAAGATATACCGTACTCGCTCGCTCTTCCAACGCCCAAATTTTATTAAGTTTCTCTTCAGCCCCCGTCCTCTTTTTTTCTATAAAGACAATATATATTGAATATGCAATATTTGTTATCAAATGTGCACGAGTTTCGAATTTAATGACCTATTTGGTGTTCCTTTTTGATCTATTGTGTCTAAAAACACAATAATATCGATAACATATATAACATATATATCGATAACATATGTGGGTAGGGGAAGCGATTACTCGAATGTCTCTTAACGACCCAACTTGCTTGATTTAAGGCCCCCTACCACTTTTGACGAATACTCTAAAAGCGTCCCAGGCGTTAATTTGAGCAAAAAACAAATGGATAAGAAATAAAAATTGGGGGTTAACACCATTTGTTTTAAATCTGATCATTCACATTGTATATAGATCATATAAATAACATACTGTAAGCCATCATAGCATGATATATGTTGTTTTGACAAATAATCATTTAACAAATCCCGGCACTTATAAGCAATAAAATGTTTCTCGCGTTACCCTTACCAAATATGCTTATTACAAAACGACTTATATAACTTTAGAAATAGATATATATCTGTGTAAATTTGGCAAAAATAACTTAAATATAGTGTCGTAGAACGACAGTGACAGAGGCGTTGATATTTTTCAAATAACTTTGGGTCTGATTTGATATACTTATTTTTATTATATTTACGTAACTGCAATAAGAATCGTCAAGGCAAAGGTTCTGCATATCTTTGATACTTATTAAATGTTCGTATCACACGGCAGTTACTTTTGCCTGTTTTGTGGCCACTTAGTTAATCCCCATTATGTACTCATTAATTGTATGTGCATTGCTATCGGCCAGGGAGGGGTTGGATATTTACCATAAGACACAATGTATTAAATGTTAAATAAAAAATGATTTTAAATAGTGATGCCTGCGATAGAAATTCCCAGTTTTTTCTATGTATCTTTAACACCTTATAAATTTGAACATATCATAATCTAATCTCGGTATGTTTTATAGTTTTCAAAAAAATAGCATTTCAAAATGCCCCAAAAATGCACCTTTTCAATAGAAAATACAGCATTATGCAGCAATAACTATTAGATGCTAGACATGTGCTTGTCTAGTTAAAGGAGATGTTTATCAATTGCGAGTTTTTATTGTTCATAAAGTCTAACTATTATATAAATATAATAATTTTGATTAGTCTTTCAAATTTATCGAAAAATAATTGTTTTCTTCGCATTTAAATAAAATAAATTATTCCTATGGGCAATTATAATTTGCAAAATTGTCATTTATCAAACGTGGCTAGTTACTTGCTTAAAGTATATTTGATTGTTTTTAAATTTCTTTGCAATCCAAAATGCACAAGGTTCCAACAGATCAAAGTCAAATGACTTCACAAAGGCATTTGATGCAGAGGGTTCAAAGATCAAGACGATGCACCTTGTGAGGGATTAGTGAATTAAAACTACTAGATTGATCCGATTGAATGCTTGTAAAGCCTTTGATGCTTTCCAGCCTGATGATTACATTACTTTTCATATTATCTAATAATAAAAGCTATGTATTATGAAATTTAAATGCATATATACAACTGTATATAAGCCTATTTTTTTTCTCTAGGATTACTGGAATAAATTGCAAATTTTATTATTTTTATCAGATTTATCATTCTTATACTAACACGATGCAGATAATGGATGTAAAAATAATAATAATATACATTATTCATACAAAAATGTACCGTTTATCGATAATATCACTACCAGAAATCATTGTTTAGATCGCTATTTTGGCATCAAATACTGGGAGACCAATGATTTTTAAGTGGATATTACGGGAAAACTAGAAAACATACCGATAAATGACTTAGTTTAAAAATACATAGTTAGATTAAAATATACTGTATGTGATTTTAAAGAAATTCTATCGCAGGCATCACCCTTAACTTTCAGCTTAAACAATATATTTAACTTTAAATTTATTGAAAATCGCCAGTTTATGCTACTCTTATGCAGCTTAGTTTGTTTACACAGGGATCATTTATCATGCACTCTTAGGATACATTGAGTTATGCTTAGAATTAAAAACAACTAAGTGGCCACTGAGTAACTGCCGTGATCAATGCGATACGATTCGTATGTGGCAAGTCAATGAATAATTGCATATTGCGTCAAATGTGTACTGGTGTTATCTTCACCTAAGCACACATATTGATATGATGTAAGTAGAGCATAGATCAAGGGATCATAACATTAATATGTTAAAGCACAATTTCGTTATTTTACGGAATTGTTTTTTTTTCTCAACATTGGCTGAGCCTAAACGCCTCCAAATACATCTACCAATACTTCGATATGTTTTAAATAAATGCAAAAGCGTAGATGACTTTGCAAAAAAAACTTCTTTATGTTTAATATTTTTATTTGGACTAATTTTTATATATTATATGCACGGATTCCCTTAGATATGCATTGATAATAAACTTGAGATAAGGAGATTGTATTGAACCCATACATGCACCGATGTTAGAAATTGAACTCACAAATTGAATAAATGCATTGTCATAAGACATGTCATAAATATAGCTATAATTAAGGGAAAACTTTATTAGCATAAGATGGCTTCTAAGTTAAGCGATTTAATTAAGTATGTCAATGAACATGTATTAGAATGCTCAATTTGTACAGAGCCATTTCGGAATCCGAAATCGCTACCATGTCTTCATATTTTCTGTCGAAACTGCATCGAGGAATATTTGGAGAAATCCATGCGAAACAATCGGTACAGATGTCCGTTGTGTGCGGAAGAACACGTTTTGCCAGCGGAAGGAATCCAATCACTTCGGGATGCATTTCTACAAAAGTCGTTATTGGAAGTGATTAACCTCGTAGATAAAAAAGGAATACCATGCTCTTCTTGCGAAGATGGACATAACGCAAAATATGCATGTACATCATGTGGGGAACTTCTTTGTGATGATTGCTATGGTTTCCACAAGAAGTATAAAATGACTAGACGACATGAAATAGTGCCAATTACTGAGTTAGAAGATGTGAGGAAACTTTCTGAATTTCAGAAATCGCGATTTGAACATTGCTCTGAACATGAGGGGGAAGTTTGCAAACTCTTTTGTAACACAGACCAAACACAGGTGTGTCATACATGTACATTCGAAACCAAGCACAAAGATCATGAGATTATTACACTCAATGCCAAGCTAGACGAGGTCAAATCTAAGATTAAAGAAGTCAAAAGATCTCGCAAAAACATAATAACGGATTCAAAAGAAACATGTAAACTAGCTTCGGAAGCAATCGAAAATATCAAGAGAAAAGAAAAAGAAGCCTTAAAGACTGTCGATGCTAGAGTCAAACGGGTTGAAGAATGGCTGAGAAAATACAAACACGATATTTGTCACTGCATTGAACAAACATCCTCTGCAAGGATAAACGATATCAAAGCCATTATAAGGGAGCATGAAGGTGTAATAAGTCGATGCAAAAACCCAGTAAATGAAATCGAACTCATGGATTCACTCCCTATAGCTTCTGCACTTCAATTTGCCACCGACATAATCGAACGTGAAGATATGTCTAAACAAAAGAAACTGAAAAAAGGACAAGTCGAAGACAGTCTTTTGGATGTTCAATTTGTTTGTTCTACACTTAAACAGGACGATGTGAATGCTGTTTTAAAATCAGTGGTCGGATTAGTTCCAGCTTCGAACAGGTGGGATGAAGATTATTCATTTTGGCAGTATGTTCAGTAGGGCGCCAACTATATTAAGCAACAAAATAACTCTCGTTATTAATCTATCTATTTCATATACCAAAAAACGGTAGTTACAAATTAAATAGCAAAAAAAGCATTTCAATTCTAAAAACTAGACTGGAAACATTCGCTATAGCATAATTGAAATATTTCGTATGACATTTCCCATGGATTACATACAATAATCCCTTGTTAAATTAATCCCATTGGTTTTGTCAAAACAAACTAGTATTTGTCATTAGAGATTTAAGTAAAATGTTAATAATTAGTTAAAGCATGTGTTCATTTAAAATTTCAGAGTATCTTATTCTAACTCTGCAAATCTCAGGTTCATTCTCATGTTACATTCAAGGTTATGTTCTTTTTTATATATATTTATAGAAAGCTTGACAGATATGAGATACTCCCTGCAACAGACATGAAAAATGCCATGAAACGGAAAGCCATCAAAATTATAAAGGAAACATTGGCCGAACACAAATATAAAAGCAGAAGCAGCAGTGTGTATAAAGAAATAGCAAAATCATGCATATTTAAAATGGAGGAAAAGACAAAGAAACAATGGAAATTGTTACGTTGGTACACTAACGCAATTCGAGTGGTTTCGATATTACCTTCCGGAAACACTTATTTATGTAATAATCGACGATTTGCACGTTGCGTTATACTAGAGTTAGATCACTATTTACCGCTAAATAATTTCACTTTTAAAAATGAAATACATTTTGGTGTAGTTCAACGTTTATTACGTGAATTTATATTATTTATTTATATCTATGCATTCGAAGATGCACAATCAAGTGTTCTGAGCCGACATAATGTGAATAACATGAATGAGCACTGATTGGCTTAGACATTCGAGACCTCTACCCGATGCTCATATGAAGACCTCTATTGGATCTCTAAAGCATCTGAACCGTTGTCGGTGCAAAGCTAAATGGAAGATCGATTGTCTTAAACACAAGCATTTTTATTTGACATATAAATATGGTTATATTTATAATTATAATGTGTTGTTCCTTTCTGCACCAGGTTATCAAGCAACAGAGGAAACGCTAATAACTTTTCGCCACATTTGTATTTTCAAAAAGGATTGATAATAAATATTAAAATATGGTAGTATTGACATGTATTTCGATTTTTCACAAAAGGTGTTTCTTTTTACATTTTATAAAGAATAGTCACCTAGATACCCGCAAAGAGGTCAGCTGACTACAACAAATGAACACCTTTATATAAATAAATGTATGTTTGTACAAATTATTATCTATTGCACATTTCAATGTTTCAAATGTTAAAGTCAATAGTTTTTAAACTTAAGTCGTGGTGTGTCATTCTTAGTTTAATACGGATATGATAACCTGTACCAAGAGTTCCATGCAACAGAATGGCAAATTAATTTGCAAATCCATGCATATTTTACGACCCGAAGTCATGTCATTTGTTTTAATACATGACTGATGCGTTAACGAATGCAATTAAATAGTGCATCTCATGTATTCATTGCGTGAGTGTGATT
Source organism: Hydroides elegans (assembly GCA_001703475.1). Taxonomy (NCBI): domain Eukaryota; kingdom Metazoa; phylum Annelida; class Polychaeta; order Sabellida; family Serpulidae; genus Hydroides; species Hydroides elegans. Next base: position 11,250 of record LQRL01038182.1, read on the forward strand.
TGGTTTCTTTGATCGCAATGATAGAGGGTTTGTATCTTGAATTCGCGGGGAATCTATAATTTGCGGACACGTGTTACTTGGGAATTAATTGAGACAGTGATCGTGCTTTGACTTGAGTGTGATAGAAAACTGGTTTCTCAATATATTCCTTTGTTAGATGTTTCTAAAATATGAATAATTCTCAAGCTACATGTGTCCACAAACTATAGATTCCCCTCTAATTCTAGATACACCCCTCTACTTTATTCCGGAGTGGGTGATCCGTATTTCCTGCTGCTGAATAGAAGCTAATTATGTTTTTTGGTGATCAATTCGCAAAAACACATCCTTAGTCAGTTATCTTCGATTGCTCGTTTAATTGAATACAATATAATTATTTGAATAATCAATAGAAGGTTACAGACAATTCATTTGCTGTATTTGCTAGAGGAACACTTTACGAGATTTTCCTCAAAATAAAGGTACACCGAAAATATTCCGACTGGCTTGCAAATTTGGATACTACTACCTAGCTTGGATGTTTGAGATGTTTGAGGAACACTTTTTAATCATTTCTTTATTTTCAAAGTATGTATTGTCAATACTTTATTGAAATATAAATGTCGAATATACTATAGTATGAATTTTTATTTTTTTATTCAATGCGATTCTCTCGAGTTTTTATATATGTAGATGAGCCAAATGAGGTCACCTATATACAAGATATGAACGCAGTTTTGTAACCAGTTTCTTAATTGTATTATATATTGTTTATTTCAATGTTTCAAGCAGTTTCATGCTCAAATTGACTTTTTTATGGGGTGCCATTTTAATAGATATATTTTCAAGGATAAAATATTTGAGGGTTGCTATTCACTTAATAAGTCTCAGTGTATTGACGGGTCCAATTTCAGCCAAATGTGGAGTATAATTTGATCATTTATGTAATGTTCAAGGTTTCGAGAGGTTTATGCTCAAATAATCACTTTTTTATAAGGTCGGGTATGCCCTTTTGATATTTTCATGGATAAGGTCTTTGAGGGTTGCCATTCACTAAATTGGTAAAGTCTCAGTGTATTGACGGGTCCAATGGGAATAACGCAGCAGTCAGCTAAACGGCTTTTCACGCTGTGTGTGTGGACTAAAGGTCCAGGCTCAAAAAGCTGAGCTTGCATGTGCGTTGATTGTATGTGTTAACACTCTAACTTCCTATCCAAATTCATTTAAAACTAGAATATTTATAAAAGATGAGCATGAAAGCAAATCTAGATCATGCATTGATCTTAAACACCACAAACACAGGATGTCCCTATAAAACGCAGCAAAAATGTAAGTATAGACCGTCTAGTCCTTTGTTGCCTTAAACAAATGTCATAAAACTGTTCCTGTCAAAATCCCCCGAGATGAGTTAACTGACCAGCATCGAGAGACTGACTTATATTATACCACATACATTGTTTATTTATGCGATTATTTACTTGTCGAGGGTAGAATCTTACAACAATGATCAAACAAAGTTAGTTTCATCAGTCTTATGTCTACTGCTTTTGTAAAAAGTCAAGGCGCTTAATTGATACAATTTAGATCGGATAAATGGAGTTGGCTCAATGGAGTAACATAATAATAAATTAAATATATCACACATAAGAAATATTTATACATCCATTTAATGGATAATTTGCGATAAATAAACTTGTGCGTTAAACCAATCAATTAATTTACAACCAAGGAAAAATATATAGAATGGATAATAAAAAAGAGGGTATTTCATTTTATAATTCATATATAATTTTAAAGATTTATTCCTATGGATATTTCTACCGATATAAACTTATAGGGAGAGGAATCGAAGTGTTTTTGTATTATAAATTCGGTTCTAGGGCAAAAACCCCCCTCTCTGGCGAAAAGCCCCCCCCCCCAATTTCGCAAGCTAGGCGAAAAGCCTAATGAATACCCCCATCCCCACCAGTGCACCCCCGGTGAAATCCCTCCTCACGTAATACATGC
>LQRL01038213.1:0-11157 GCA_001703475.1 Hydroides elegans
TAGAAAACCAATAACGCGAAAGGAATCCTTTATCAGAGGATAAAGCACGATACTTGGGAGGATTTCTTAGTAGAATATCATAAGACTTTAGGATAAACATAAAATCACCAAATAAGAAAAACAAATAGTAGAATTAAGAATGATTTTTTTCAAATGTAACGTTGTAAAATATGCTTTCACAATTTTCCACTGTTTTATATTATAATAAATGTAATGGAGAAAAAGAAAACTCGAAACATGATAATCATCTTTGACGAAAATATACACGAATTGCTCGATTACAATAGCAAGAAAATAGTTATAATACCCATCATTGAAAACTGAAATAATATGACATGCAAATTGCTGTTGATAACATGGAATAAAAAATACATTCATATGCGTAACATTTTTAAAATATATAACATTAAGACATTTAAAAATTGTCACATATTTAGACAATTATTACAAATGCTGACGCTATTTAAAGATTTGAGGAAGTAAATTGCTGAGAAAAACATAGAGAAGATTTCTAAATTATTTTTAATCGATGATTATTATAAACAAGCAGACATCTGAGAAAATTCATTTGAGATGATAGAATCCTTACGAGATACATTCTAAAGTAAAAACCCGAATAAAAATATTTTGCTTGGTTGAACGCATAGCTGTTATGGACTTGAAATACAAATATCATTTAGTGAAAGAAGTCATTTCTCGAAAAGGATGTATTGCACTTTAACTCAGTGAATAATGTCACTTTAACCCAACACAGTCTGTACTCTAGATGATTGCAACGGACATTAACTATCAATGAAACCTTACTCTGTGAAAGGTCAGTCCCATATCATTCTGCACAACCGCATTGACTTCATAGCTCAAACAAAAAGACAAGTATTCTTATTTCATATAAAAACAACATTGACCTGTATGAACATTTTTTGATGTACTTTAAAAATACAAGATTGACCAAAATGAACGTCTTTCTAATTCACAAAAAAGAGACAGATTGTTAGTAAAATCAGATATGAGAACTCATTGCAAAAACAATGAAACTAAAAACCTAAAGTGCGTCATAGTGCAGTAAAAGTTCTCATTCCGAGACATGTACTTGTCAACACCTTGTTTCGTTTTCTATTTGTCTCCTCAGTTTGGTTTTGCAATTTATGCTGGACAGAAAATCCATATAGGTGTTCGTCAAAATAGTTTTTTTCTTCTTGGAAAATTGCAATTCTGTAACATATAACGCAACGTTTGAAACGGGTTTTTAAACGCATGTTTTCTTTAAATGTTTCTTCAACCCTTTGTTGTGTTGTTGTTTGTGTGATTTTTGTGTTTTTGACACCAAGCTTAATCAAACTATTCAGCACACAGTTGGTGATATTGTTCTTTTTGTCTCATTTTTAAAAACGTATCATTCTGGTAGTCCACACCCTGTATAACCTTCTAACCTTCTAATAACCTTCTAACCTTCTAATAAATAGCGTCTTTTCAACGTTCCCATTTGCAGTGCTTATTCAACTCTTGCTCTGGCTAAGTGGTTGAATCCGCTACTTGTTATCTTCGAGCCCGTTTAAGAGAGTGGTTACAATAAGTGGCGATAATCCTATCGCTGCTTCAGTTTTCACTTTTTTTGATGTTTCTGAAATTGCAAGGAGTGACATGGACCATAGTTACTCACGATTTTATACATTTAGAAAACATAGAAGATCGAAATAGCGATAGGATTAACGCTACTTTTATTTAAATGCATTCTTATATATTTAGAATCCAAAACGCTGTATCACGCATACATATATTTTGTAACAATGAATTTTATATGCCATTATTGTAATGATAATAATACATACATTTGCTTTAAAACCTGATAGACTAATATTATGATATAAAATGCATATATCATATATATAACTCTTTTTAATAATATCTATTTCATAATAGAATATGCTGCATACAGTAGCCTACTGTTTGCAGATGTCCCTAAATGAACCAATCACCATATATACCGATCGTCTAAGTAACCTCATTTTCACAATGACAATCACAATCACTCATAGTGTGTTACCCAGGAAGTAGAGCAATCTGGTTTCTTTGATGATACATTTTGAACGTCACGTTGAATAAATATGAGCTAATTAACCTCTTTTAGTTAAATTGCATTCTCTTCATGATTGAAAAATTATAGATTGATGTGAAATTAGTACAGCAGTAACATTCGTGATATATATATATTTACGTAAATGTTGAAGTACGAGCAAGAGATTTATAGGAGCAAGATATGTATTCGTAAATTTGAAGAGGAATCGTGTACATATTTCTTTGAAGCGTTCGATTCTGCGGTCTCATGGTGAATCATTTATTTATCATTTTGCGTTTAATTATTCAATTTGTCTCTAATGATTCCGAATATTTTGAAACTAAATATTATATTCCACTTGCTCTAATCAAGCTTATTGTATGCCCCTTCTTCATGTGTTCATCCAGGTATTGCTTTGCTGCGCGCCCCAAGGTAGACATTTCACTAAAATGACCTCGCAATGCTTATTAGACAATAATTAAATGTGTCAAATGTGACTTGAATCTTCGCATGTGAATCCTTTACCACGTGAGTGTAGGTTAATATTTTGAACCTATTTGGCGTGGGTTTTAGATGGATGAAAGAAAGGAGGTAGATTCCTTTTTGCAATAGCCTGTAGGCCTTAAGTCTGAGGTCTTTCGAATTCTGGTTTGACCAGACAAAACACTAATATTACTAACAATTATATGAAAATATTAAGAATGTTTAACTATTACATTTCAAACAATATAATTAGATGAAAAAATATCATGTACTGATTAATACTGTTAAAATTGCTGAATACCACAAAAAATACTGAGCAATATCCATGACCATATAGATTCAAGGCCCTGTGATCATATACCCTTTACGCTGTATAGTATAGCAAAGGTAAAGGTCAAGTCAAGGAAAAACATTGCTGTCGACCTAAGATTAAATATTCCACGATTTTCCTAAATCGAAAGGGAACGAGCTATAAACATGTTTAAGGGTGGAGTCTCACACAATGATATTGCAACGAGTTTTGACGTCCATCGGACAATAATTTAACGTCTTGTGAGACGTTTAGAAGAAACCAGATCTACCCGCGACCGTCCATATTCCGGTAGGCCGAGAGTGACGAAACCTAATTAGGATCTCGAAATTTTCCCCACACACACTGACAATAGGTTCGGAAGTGTCGTACAAACATCAGGGACAATTCATGGTCTGCATAATCCGAGGATAAGCTTCAAAACCGGTTTACGACATTTGCGCTAAAATTAAATTCGGCTATGAAGAGCCTTCGTTCGTTCCGTACGTGATTACCGTAGAAAGCGCATACATCTCAAATGGGTCTAATAATAAATGAAACAATGTCGTGTTTAGCGACGACTCGCACATTCTATTGTACCAAAATGACGTACGACAGCGGGTCTAACGAAGACCGGGAGAGCGATATCATTATCCCTGCGTCAAGCAAGTTGATGGTTCGCATACCACAGTATCAGATAACCAGACTGATGACCTCGATGCCAAGACGTATAGGCTCACTGGTCGACACATTGGGTACCCGTACAAAATTCAAGCACACATGATTTAGTGAAGGTTTAGAAACTGGAAATCGGAATATGCAGGAGTCTGTCATATCATATTTATGACTAATTTTTCTATAACAAAAACATGACATTTTGTGAGAGTATTGTAGTCTATGTTGTGGGAGAATTTGAATAAAATCCATCCACATCCTGTTTTAAATGATTTATTTTTACTTTAAATGATGCATGACTTTTATCCTTTGATATATATAGTTTCACGTTCTTCAAAAAAAATAAAACATTTGATTTAATTCAATACCAATAACAAATTTACACCAACTCAAAGCAACATTTCATTTTTATTATCATATTAATATCAATACCGAGGTCTCGTCATTGATGAAGTATGGCCTGAAGGCATTCTCTTTATAGCCCTGGTTTCAATCCTCCAACATGACATTTCTATCAAGTCAAATTGCACCTGAATACACCCACCACGTGCAAATCAGGTCACATGACTGTTTGGGGAAAGGGTTGCTGGATAAATGATGATTATGAGAATAAAAAATGGAAGAATGATATGTATTTATCAATCATTGAATATTGCAAAGACCTATAAAGAAACTCTGGGAACTAACAAACATTCTGAATAGGTTTCTGGCTAAGTTCCTTATTATGCACACAGTAACATCCAATCAATTAAAACAAATAATGAGGACTTAATAAATATTGTGATAAGTCTATCACAAAATAAACCCCCATTATTGCATGGAAAGTTATCCATAATAAGCAGCTGGTGAATACACTTAATCAATAGCACCATATTAATAATCAATTACAAAACATAACTGCTAAATAAGTATTTCAATGACAAAAACAATCGAACATTGACTTACTGTAAATTTTGTAGAAAAAATACAGAATTCAGAATGAAAAAAATCGCGCCTAGTTTATGCGCGAACAGTCACAACGAGTGTTCACCGGTTTTCGTCCTAAAATATGTTTTCATAATTGAATTAGCATTGTTAGAATTTACTATCAATCATATTGAAAAGGTTTATTATGTCAAAGAATTATTGGGCGATTATAAAATCGCAGCAATAATTAAGTGCGAAAACTGATGAACACAAGGGATTAAGTACTGTGTGTTCATTCAATAACGGCGACAGGTTTTTTCGACCATTGTTTGTGTTGATATTATTTTCACTCTTGATATGACTGTCTTAAACGCGCTTCTCATTTTGAGCAAGAAAACATGTAAGTTTCAGTTAAAATATCCATTTTTTTTACTTTTCCTTTTAATGTAGCTTAATAATTGGCCCACATTTTTATCATACATTATGAATCATTCGATTATGAAATGTTAGGGTTAATTTGAAATTTTAAGTTTTGCGCGAAAACCTTAGAGAAATGATTGCGCGACAAAGTTGTAGTTTGATGCACTGGCTTTTCATTCGGTATAGAGCTTTATGAACATCTGCTAATTTAAGATATGCCTAATACGGATGTCAGACAACTCACCCAAAAATCAACTCACCCAAATATTTTGGTCAACTCACCCACATTTTTGGTCAACTCACCCAAATTGTTGGTAATCTCAACCAAGTTTTTGGACAACTCACCCAAGTTGAAATAATACGAAATGATACGAACTTTTTTCTTGTAAATATATGCATTTTGATTTATCGCAATAATATTTCCTAAGATATTGTACATCATTCAGTGCATTTGAAGTTTCTATTGAGCTAAGATGCTTTACTGAGCACAAACGTTCCTCTGAAATATACATTTCAATCTATATGTAATCTTTTATGTTAAGATGTTTAATTTAATATCGATTAAAAAATACGGACTATTTTTGTAATATTGTGTGAAAAAATATATGGGTGAGTTGTCCAAATATTTAGTGAGTTGTTCAGAATAATTGGGTGAGTTGACCAATTTTTATTTGGGTGAGCTGGTTTTTGAGTGAGTTGTCCTGATACCGCCTAATACATAACATGATAAACAAATATGAATATGTATTTGTACAATTGTTTAATATATATAAGCCCCACTGAAAACCAAAATAAAGCGCTCTTGCGCTGTGATTCGTTACGCGATCAATTAAACGTAATGAAGGGGCGGAGCTTGGAATATGAGTGATGGCACTCTATTGATGCAGGGTTGTGCATGAACAGCTGCGCTTGCTAAATATGTCACTGTGACTCATAATAAAAAAAAAACACTGTGTCGAGTGGAGATGCAGACCGCAGCAAAATAATATATCAATTATATATCTTATATCCCAAAACATATAAATATCTTTCGATAATTAGGAATAAACGAAACAAAGTTTTCGATTGCTTTCCCCTTATGATCATTTAAACATACGATTGATTTATAAAACTGTGTTATATATAATAAAAAGAGCACCTCACGAGCTGTACCCCAAAAATATGTTCCACATCAAATTCTGACTTGAAATTTTGAGTAAAATAATTCAATCTTAGAGATTGGAGGGGTTTGAGGAATACCTTTTTTTATTTATTTCCTTTATTTTATTTGCGAAAATAAGTAATAGCGATTGTATTGAAATTTAACAAACTTGCTTGCATTGATTAAGTAAATGTCATTTGCATGATTTGATAGGTAATTTGCTTCCATTTTAACATTTCAATTTTCGCAAAAGGTGTTCTTTTTCAGACCAAGCGGGATAGAAAATGTGAAAAAGCCCAGCTGGCTTGGAAAAAATACTCCTTTTCGCACAATTAAATGTTTAAACAATTAGTTTGTCGTTATTGGATGTCCTTCATATAATTCTACCCATAAAAATACATGGTTTTAAATTGTATAATTGGTTGTCTGAATTAATAAAACTTGTTTTAATAAAATTATATTATTGGTTGTCTGAATCATAAAAACATTAAATTTTGTCATATAGAAAATAATTTTGAAAAATAGAGAGAAAAAGATTGCAGATAAATTGTGCTCTACGAGTACCAGGATCATCTAGTTAACAGTTTGTTTTCAATATTTATCAGACTGCTGGAAATGTACATGATAAACATACATGATATGGATTGATTAATCAGTGTTACCAATATTATTTTTTTACATTTAAGTAAGATTAAAACAAACCTCTTTCAAACATAAAATAAATGTGGTCACGTTTCTATTTTGAGATTATCTCACGTTTCAATTCACGTGGCACTTAATTACCGAATCGCAAATAGACCCCTCAGGAGCAATAAATAAATAAAACATTTGATAGTGTCTGATGATGCAATCAAATTGTTGTCAAAAGCGAGTTGATTTACAATGGCATTTCCGTCTATCCATCAATTAGTACAAAGAAGGAGTCTCTTATTCTTAAAAATGTAATTGTATTAAATGTTTATGTTGTTTATATTTTTTGAAAAATGATAGAATTGATAAAATGTCGCTAATTGTCAGAGTTCCGCTTTTTGCAGCAAAATGTGATGGTTTCAATGGTCGCTCTTTTCAGTATTTTTACTTCAATCTCGTCAAGGAGATTTATTGAAAGGAATTGAAAAAAAAACCGATTTGGTTGAAACCATTGACAATAATCTAAACATGGAACATGTACTAATCAGTGGTCAGAAAAAAATCGGGAGATAATTCCGTAATTATCAAGATCGAGACTATATTGATAAACAAATCTAACCATGTTTATTGTTAAATTCATTTTATTTATTTATAAGTTATTTAATTTAATTTTGATTTATTCATTTATTTCATTTTTTTTTCATTTAGTTTAAATGATAAAAAATAGTATTGCGAAAGCAACGAGATTTTATTTATTTTACTTATTTCAAGACACAAACTAATCCATATCTATTCCGTTTCTATTTATTTATTCATTTTTTGTTATTCGCGTTCAACAAAAAGATGTTCCTTTCGACACTTGTCTGACCGCAGGAAGGATGCTTAGAAGATAAGAGTTTACCAGCAAAAGATAAAATGGCACGAGGCAAAAGGACCACATGAGTATTTACTATTCATATGGTCAGATGAATAAAACCATATATTAGTTGTAATATATATTTTCACTGGTTATTGTGACAACAATAAATTCAGCAAAGTCCATGAGTTAATGTAACGAAATTACTATGATTATATGTAAAAGGGTAATAAAGATTTGTACATCCATATGTACTCATGTCTTACTATCATTTGCCCATATTATTCATTGTATGCCCTCTCGGTTATTTCAGGAGCCTAATTAACTTCTCTCGTACATTTCTATTAACCTTTCCCAGACTAAAACCCCTAAAAATAGCAACCAACAAAAACGCTAAATTTTAATTACAAAAACTATCTTTGCCCTTATGTTACATAAGAGATGTCGATGTAAGACAATATTGGGCTTTCAACGTATACATTTGCGGTTCTTATTCGGCTCTTGTTCAAGTTAAGTGGTCGCACCTTTGGCGCTTACTTCGTGTCCGTTTTATGGGTTTCACATTTCGGCGAGAAGGTTTTTATGAAAAAATGAATGAAAAAGTAAAGGGTTATACATGTAGTTATTCGCATTTGATGCCAACAGTAATACTTAGATGAATGTTTAACTACGTGTAATATAAAACATGAATATTGGTCGAAGAATGAGCACATAAATAAGCGCGTTAGAAATGCTTCGAAAGTATAAAAACACATGAAGTGAACAATAATGCCCGAAAAAGTTATTCTTATCTGAAAGATTAGCGAAGATGCTGAACCATTTCGGAGCTGAACTGTTCTTTCCAAAAAATGTTAGTGGTTAGTTTTGCTTTAAAATGGTTTTGATTTTGTTACCAGTGCTTCTTTGTATGAAGCACAATCTGACCTTTCAGTATTATCCAATATGCTTTCATTAAATGCTCATAAAACACACGACCCTATCTTAACTTGAGCAGGAACTATAATCTGGACATGTAGGATATTTTCAGTTATCATGTAGATAAAACATTACGCCTAAAGAATACCATATGTAATTTAAATAGAATAAAAACTATTTACATTAAACATAATTAACTTAGTTGAGCACCCTTTGAGCTTTGTACATTTAAGTTTCGCAATTGTTGATAGTGGCATTTTCGCAGTGATGGTTTCGTGTAAAAGGTGGATTCGAATTTAGAAGGTTTTACTGTTTTATCACATTCGAAACGGTGTCGAACAAGATTAATAAAATATACAATTTGATATGTAATGCCATATTGTTTCAATGACAAATTATTGCAAATGATGAACATTAATTATATAATCAAGTACTCGTTCGATCCGTTTTGAATCAGCTCCAGTTATCACATATATAGAAATAAGCGTTTTCTTATATAATGGCATTGTGTATATGCTCAAGAAACGATTTTTTTTTTCAAAATGGGCGCATCGACCTTTGTTCTATAAATAGAAACAGCAGTCACTCCTTATTAAGAAATAAAAACTCGTTACAAATGAAATAATCTTCTCTTCCAGTGAATGCGGCAAATAACTGGTTCACGCAACTGCCTAAAATAAATGATTTGCTTCTATATTTAGAACACGAAATTGGAACGCAATAGTTCGTCATTGCATCTTAATCCCAATCTATGTGTCTTTTAATGACACAAGGTTTTAACGTTCTTTTGCAATTCGGGAAACCGATGTCCGCAAAATACGGGAAGTATTTTCTTTCAGAATTTAGTTTAGGTTTCTTGCAGTCTTTTATCAAAACAATAAAAATTCTTTAAGAATATGGAAAACAAATTATTGTAAACAGGAGATATTTAACTCAACCTACGATGAACAGACACCAAGTATCCAGGAACAATGTATGGTTGTATTTGAACCCAACGACTTGAGGTTCGCATGCTCACGCTTTCAAAGTAGAAATCTAATCTATTGTTTCGCTTTTTTCGAATTATTTTGCAGATAAAACATACGTACAAGATCGCATTATAACACTGCTACAATACAACTCCATCGCACCTCTGTTCTAAAGAATCATATTCCATATGACTCAACAGTACATGTATAACTCACTCAGAGTTATACATGTATAACCCACTCAGAGTTATACATGTAGTTCATTTCGTTGTGTTATTAGTTGATAAAAACATCCTGACTATATGTCGTTCTTGTACGATTCTCTTTTCGGAATAACATCACAAAACAGTTTTGCATGGTTTCACGAAACCAATAAAAGCAAAAGCCTCATTGCTGCAAAACAAAATGACTTGAAGAAGTGGGAAGACAAGTAATTGTGATTTATGGCCGTTTTGGTAAAAAACACAAACGCAATTTTAGAGAAGTTTGTCAAAGTCTTTAAAAAAAAACATGTTTTCGGAAATGTGTTTTCGTAGGAAAAAGTATAAATATGCAGAGGTGTTGTGGAAAACATTGACCACATGGCTGTGACTCCTTTACGGTGTATATGGTGATGGAATTGTTTTACATTTTAATATTACAATGTTTCCAACATTAACTTAATAACCCTATCCCACTAAAGTTCACAGCATTACCTACACCCACATCTAACCACATTTGTTGGAGCTTATTGTAACGGTTCATTAGTCTATTTAAATCAAGGACCAAAAAGACGACGGGGATCAATTTAATAAGGGTGGTTTACGTGATACTCATGCAGTGAGTGGTTAGGGACCATGTGAAACTAAATGAGTTAGAAATATGAGTCAAATTTAAATCAAGTAAAGTGTAAAGTTGGTCTAAAAAGGAACAAATATGGGCATAGAATCACGTTTATTATGGATGGTCCCTAACTAAAAGAAAAAGGGATGTGGCGAAAAAAAATACATGGGGGTGGAAGTTCAGAGTCAAGGTAATGGATATAATCATTATTTGGCACAGTCATGTAGCGAAAAAAAAGTTATATAATTTGTAAAAAGTCTAATATTATGACGTTAATTGAAAGACCAAACATGTTTTATTCTTTAACATATCGATATGTAACATATTTTGCAAAATTAGAATCTTAAAATTTACCAAACGTGATAGAATATTTAAGATGTAATGCTATCACAAGTCCAGTGTATAACCATGCGATGCTTGAATATCTACATTGTGTTTGGGTTCTTTTGCAATAAATGTTAAAATACAACAAAAAAACGTAGAAGAAAATACGTGATCGAGATAAACATCGGTTATGTTTAAATGCAGGTGGTAAAAACAGTTGGCAAATCCCCCTATTGTCTCTCTAGATGCTGATTGGATTCTGGTCTTTTTGTTAAGAAGTAGACCAGAGTTGCAGGTGTCTTAGGCATTGTAACATACGCCTACTATCTAAGTCTTTTGCCATGGTGCACCTTTGAATTGAATAGAATACCATACTTTAGATTACATAAATTAACATGAACTATAGTATGCTATAATAAGTTAAAATAGTATTATTGTTATTTTTCATCTGTGTTTAAGCGAACGTGGGATACATTTAAAATTGATTTCTACAAAAGCAGTTCCTCGTTTTGAAATCCATTGCCAACTCATTAACTATCTTGTGTTGTTATGTCCTAGTAAAGTGGCTTCGGATGAAACAAAAATATAACTATCTTTTCTTGGAAAACCCGTAGAATCTAAAGTCTTCGTCCCCACCTCCGTCGTACTTAAATAAAAATACAGACAGACGTC
>LQRL01038234.1:5522-15576 GCA_001703475.1 Hydroides elegans
TATTATAAAGCGATTGGTTCATCAGTACAAAAAAAAAGTTTTAAAAACATGCACTACTGCATAGGTTAATGGTAAAACTGGAGGGGGGCTTGACTTGTTTTGGACAGTATATTTAGCGCATAAGACTCTTGCGACCAATTATGCACTTACTATGCTACAATATAATAAAACAATACTGAAAAACCTAGGTTTTAATATGTTTTTATACGTTTACTTTATATTGGCATGGGTTCGTAAAATGCAGATTCGCTTGCTAAGCGCGATGATCCGAACTAACTGACTTATTACTCAATATCTACAGTTTCAATTCTGTACATAAATAAACATATTCAAAAAAGAATGATTAAGTGTGAATATGATCAATTTTGTCAGGTTCCAAATATCTACTATCATAACCTTTTACATACCTAAACAAAATATTCCGACATTTTCTCGTAAAATGCAGATCCCCTCTTCTATTTGTTCATGGCATGATATTTCATCTCTTATGATATAGTTACACCTTTTAATTTAGAATAAACATATAAGCCATATGCAAATATAACGTAATAATCTCTATATGTTTTGCAAGAACATCAATACAGAATCTGTTTTAATATGCACTATTTCAAACAAAATTCAAACTGAGATTCTAAAGCAAATAAATCGCCGCTTAAACAGTTTCACCAAATCACGTTACATTAAATACTACGAATACAAAGCCAATATCTTATAATACTTTGTTGATAAAACAATACTGAACATGATCAATACCCTTAACGCATTTTGATTGAAGAAGTCAGCAAAATAAAGACGCTAAATGAATTAGAAGCAAAACCATAATTTGGTAAATTATATAAATATACAAATATCATTTATTGCTCTGAATTATTCATATTAGTACATTATGTTATAAAATTAATCTCATAGGGTTGATATTCAGTCGAATATAACACTTAAGATTACGCTAAAATATGTTTAGAGGGTTAATGAAAAAGTCATACGAAGATTTAGTGTACACATTTAGAAGCAAATATTAGAAGAGTGAATGGACAATGTTAGGGTCTAATAAGAAGCTTTATGGAACGTTATTTTCCAAAAATCCGTACTTTTTCTGTGTATTTTGTACGTGAAATTCATAGAAACGCACTGAAAATATTACTTTTTTTTAAAAGCTAGCGGTTTCAAGGCGCTTCAACGCGTTTCCAAAAAGTAACATTAAAAAATAGTGTTTTGTTAGTAAAATGACGCTCAATTAATCTGTCGATGAGGCCATGTCTAGATTGAATCCAGGAAGTATTGAATATAGCGCTCTAATTGTATACATTAACATGGAGAGGGATTTATTTTTTGGTTTAAATATATAAGAACAAATGGGTGGAGGGGGGGGGTTGCTCTTAATCAACGTTTGAGACCCTTAATCAAAACATAAATGAACGTTTTTTTTTAAACCAGGCATTGTATATAACATCTAAGGTGTTCAAATCTTAAATTTCTTACTGGGGTACATACATAAACTTTGAAATACATACACAGTACTTTCATCGAAAACCTTTTCCTTGAAATACAAAGTCCTATGCCCGATTGAACGCTGTTTTCGGCCGCTGCTGTTGCTTCCCAACCGCCGTCGCCTTCTTCAAGCTGGCACTACTTCCTTGTCTCTTCATCAGGGGCGCTGAACTAGGCCTCAACCTATTGGATCCCCCACTATGCGGCCTATACCCATTCCCCATCTCCTCTTGCAGGGCACTTTCAATGAGCGCCATCGACTTGGTGGCAACGGCATAAGCGTCTTTAGGGATAATGAAGCGACGCACGTGTTGGTGCTGGCTGACTTGCGAACCGGGCGGGTATTTGCACTGCTTTTGGCGCACGAAGACGGTGCCACCGGGAACAGGCACGTCGTCGGGTTTCTGTAATGAATCAAGCAACCATTAATCAGTGATCAGTGATATATGTTTGGCAAGGATGAGATATTGAGATGAACCCTTTTCCTCGGATGAATATATTATAATGGGTCTACATATGATTTCTGATATTTTTATTAGATTATTAAATAATTATAAAAATAATCTGCTTAACTAAATCAAATAATGACTAATCTAGTATCATGGTTCAATTTGACGTTTTACAAAATCCGCACGTTTGGTATATATTTCCTGAAATTATCAACATCATGACTTTTATTGAATGCTAAGCATACATATAAATTTATATTGAACATGTCTAACTCATTCGTTTGGTTTTCGAAAAAAAAAGAGGAATCGGTATGATAACAACTATCAATATGCCATGTATTTCAGTATTGAATTCGCATGTATATCACTAATTCTATTGCACGATTATCATTTTTATTATAAAATCCATATTTGAATTAATGTTATAAAATAAAACAATCAACTCACCGCTATCTGAAACCGTCTCAGCTGCTTAATCTGCGGTACCATGCGCCGTCCACCCTGATTGGCATTCTCAATATAAAACGTCCTCAACTTATGCTCCAATCCACCCAGCACCACATCACTGGTTTCCGTATCAAACACCTCTACATCTCCCTCATCTTCATAATGAGACCCCATCGGGGCGGTTTGTGGCCGCGATGCTAGATTCTTATAATTGGCCATGGCGTTTTGCTGAGCGTTGCGGTCCATCATGGTGCAAATAACGCGAGAACGGGTCGCGTTTGTGGCATCGGATGCATTTCCAACGTTGATAACCATTTCCTTGACTTCTGATTCGTCCATATCCTTTAAATCGATTTCGTCACCGTCATCCGGAAGTTGGGGTTCAGTCAAATTAAAGATGGCGTCGTCCCCCACGTGGTCACCGCCATTTCCGGTGTTGAAGTGCGCATGCCTGGGTTTCACACTTCCGCTGGGTTCGCGCTGTAGAAAGCGGTTCACGGCGTGGTTGCGATCTTGTAGTTTTGTAATCTCATCGGGGTCTTGCGCGATTGTAAGACGTTCCAATTCTCGTCTGCTGCGTGGTTGGCGCTTAGCGGCTTTTCGCGCGCGTTCCAAACGTAAAGCGCCGGTCACGTGTTTGCCTAACGAATCGGTGGTTTTGCCGGCTGCTGACGCTGACATTGTTCGTTTTGATTTTTGAACCGATTTGGTTTTGTAATACACAGCACCGGGAACGTAGGGTTCTATAAGCGGTGAATGGTCTTTGAGATATAAATGCACCAATTGTTTCAATGTTGTTTCTTTTTCTTTTTGCTCTTGTGACACTGTGGTGTTGAACGAATTATCATTCGTAATGACTAGTCTCTTTGGTTTTGTCAGTTCTAATGTTTCCAACAAATGCGGATACAGATCCACCTGTGAACCGATTCGCGACTGCGATCGCGCCTTGATTTTCTTTTCCAGTTGAAGTCGAATGATATCCAAAGACAGCGGATGTTTCTTAAGGATAAGTCTATCGATGTTCTTGTTATCCAAGAAGAATATGTCCGTGTTTGCAGTACATGTTACCGTTTGCATATATGTATCCAGTCCTATTATCAATTCCGCATCACCTGCAAAAACAATGGTTTAATCATGATATCCGTTGATAATAATGTTTCATTCATAATATCTGTTGATAACTGTGTTGATTAAGCTGTCCTGATAGTAACAAACTGATATGTAACTAAACGCGCAACTTAATAATAGATTAATATAGAAACCATATATCCTTAACTTATTATTATTCTGGGCCTCAAGGTGTTACTTTCACGGTATACATAAATGGATATCCCTAGGAATTTAATAAGATAAGAAAACAATCCGGACCGTTGATATGCAAAACATGTTTACACTCTACCCGTCTATCCCTAATGCTACTCAATTTTCGTTATGTGCTTGAGTAAACGAAACGTGATTTAAAACATAACGTGTCCCATTCATAAATGAAAATCGGCACATTCAGAGTTGTTTATTACCTTTTTATATCAGAACCAGGAAGAGCAATTATAAGTAAACATAACATATTTCTTCATAAAGGTTGAATAAATATAATCATTTGCAACAAACTGGAGTTATTGGACGGTTATGCAAAATGGTGTGCCTTTTATAAAAATAAAGTTGTGTTCAATCGTAATATATAGTATATAATTCAAGCTTATTACATATATTTAATGTGGCCCGAATTAAAGGCGTTCATTCCTGTTAACTTGATTTTTGGAAAAATGTTAGTGATAATTCCGCCCTAAACTATTTATAACAGTTCAGCTATATGCAGTGGACAAGATAAGTTTTACACATAGGATTAAGTGGTACATTTTGGAATTGTTATGCTCAAGAACAATCGCTGCAAACATTGACAAAAACATAGCAATAACATATCGCCAGTCGTTTTTTTTTACCATATTATATTTCAATTTGCAATGTTCGCTTTACTAAGTAAAGTCTGGCCACACTGGGACGGTTTTTTTTAAAAAAAAGTGCTTATATACATTTGTTCTAACAACCCCCAGTTTGTCCTATTGAGTTTCCGATAAATAATACATAAACAAAAATTTGTGTCATACCGATTATTTCCGACTCGTCCACAAAGCATTGCGTGGCGCTCTTTTGAGACAATCTCTTTTCGGCCGCAGCGTACCCTTGTCTGCGCCGAATGCGAACATGCTCTTGTTGTAACGATTCTCGCGTTTTGTCTTCTTTCTTCACGAAGGCTCTGAAATAAAAGCAATGCACACGTTAAGGTTTTAGAGTTTTTTTCTGGTTGTGTCATTTTTCTTCTAAAATCTGAGATTCTGGCCACACTGATTTCTTTTTAATCGAACAAGCCTTGTTTACGTATGCTATATATACTATGAGTCTTTGAGCGCATACGAAGAATGATGCCAATAAGTTCGATCATACAAGTTCGGGTATATATTCAAAACGCTTCCTTGAGAAAATACGCTTCTGCAGACAAACCCTCAAATGAAATATATTTTAACGAATCCTGTTAATATTTTGTCTTTTTATTCACCCAACGAAATACTAATGCTCTCATCAAGACACATTACACAAAAATATATTTATCTTAATATTTATATTTTAGCATTACAATATATTCGACAGGGACATTTCATAGATCTGCTATCATTTCATGATAAAAGATGAAGATAAACTAGCCTTGCTACTGTATTAATATGGATACATTATCGGACCATCTTGACGCATTTAAGTGTTGATTATCACGCACATAAATCTTAAAGTTTTAGTCAACAATATTGGTTAAGAAAAGGAAGATATATGTTCGGTATATATTAATTGATCCCGAACTTATAAAGAAATCCCATTAACATATATTAAGTGGTGGGTCCATAATATATCGCTCTATATGGATATTTACAAAATATGTAACGTATTCTAAGACAATCCCCTTTCAACTTCAGATGCGACACTTTTTGTTTGGTCATATTATGTGCAAACATAGACCTAGTTGAGTACAAATTTATTATACCGTCTCTCTCCAGAAGGGCCCATTGCAATATTTAAGAACATAAATGTCAACTTAACAAAAATCTATTTATGATAATAAAACTAGACTATAGCTTTATATACCTATAAACACTTTATTTAAGGATATTTTTATAGGACTCACGAAACAAACTCACATATAACGAATCTATAGGTAAATAAAATGATTGAGAAAAGGGAGCCCAAGTGTGGTCAAGCTCTTAATCTACTATTGACTTCTAGAGTCTAGAGAAACGGTTTGATGTGCACGATGCGCACACAATTTTATCCCCTATGCATAAAATTGACAAAGTCAAGACGCGAGGTTTTTACATCAATGATAGAACGATAGACATAGACTTTCTAGACTAGACTCTATATATTTTTGTATATTTACATTGAATCGAACAACTTACTTTCCAAGTTCTTTTGCCAGTAAACTATTGCTCGGGTCGTATAATCGGGGATACTGTGCTTCATGCATCGATGAATCGATCACGATTTTACCTTCACCCCTGAAACGAAACGATAATAAGTTTGAAATTAATTTATATTCAGTATACCCGTAATTCAAAACTATAAATCTATAAGTGATATTCATATAATTAATATGCTGGGTACGTTTCCTTTTTTTTTCCAAACATTTCGGGTTCATATGGACGTACCGGTAAACCCGGACGTCCGGCAAAATATGAGCGTCTTCTTTCTTATAAATGTATTTACAGGTGACGGGAAGAACATTTTTTTTTTATTTGACCGCTTTATATAAAATTGGAAGAATGATGTTAACACTGTACCTTAATACCCACATAAATCTCAAAGAGGACTATCCAGTAGTGTACTTTGCCTGGATACATATTCCATTATGAACACAACTGG
Organism: Hydroides elegans; assembly: GCA_001703475.1. Taxonomy (NCBI): domain Eukaryota; kingdom Metazoa; phylum Annelida; class Polychaeta; order Sabellida; family Serpulidae; genus Hydroides; species Hydroides elegans. The sequence goes on from LQRL01038234.1 coordinate 11,813, forward strand.
GCCATCGTAAAATACGATATGCACCCATTCAAGTATAAATAATATAAAAAAAGATAATCTTGCTTTCATTATGACTTGACATATTTACAGTGTTAAAAAGACATAAAAATCACAGCTGAAATAAAATCGAATTCTTACTTGATTATAAAATATAGGCCTGACACCGGTTCGCCCTGCTTGACTATGGGTGCACCAAATGGCAAAGAGATCTTGAACAAGCTCATTTCCAAAAGCTTCTTGAATCTTGAATTCCAGTTGGTAAATAGAGGACACTTGTTGACAAAGGCACTTCGCTCTTGGAATTCCTCCTGTTGCTTTGCCTATAAAAAAACGGTTCGATATTACTATTCAACTTGCATTTATTGTGCGTTTGAGTCGGAATTAGGAATCGTTTACAATTCCAACATTCTAGGTCGCAACATGCATCGATTTTCAGTATTTTTACCAAAAACAAATCATTTGAAATAAAACAAACCCTAAACGTTTTATTACGTATATTCGTAAATATCGCAAGCGAAAAATACGATGTGGTCCTAGAATAACGTTGCTGGATGCCATGTCTCGCAGCGATGTTGGATTCACGTTTTTTTTCTTGTGAGTTGCTATGTGACTACACTAGAATGCAAAGAATGTGCGTTCATGCGTACTAGTCATCTTTAGTCTAAATGCCAACGTTCATTATAGACTACGTCGCACAACTTCTTGTTGAGTGAGGAGGCCGACCGAAACAGTCATATATCCCCCAATCCAAAATTTAAAAAAAAAAGATGTAACGGGTTAACCAAATGGATTTCAAAATGTTCCCAAAACGGACAAAACCCATAAATATGAAGAAACCTTAAGCGTGTCGTTAAAGAGCTCTCTTTCAATGACGAGCAGATCGGTTTCTTCGTCAGCAATGACACTGGCGTTCCTCATGGAATCCTCTGATATGAGAGCCACCTCGCCGAACGACTTGCCGATACCTTCATCAAAAGAACAAACATAGAAACAGTTTAATACATTTGAATATATGTATGTATATCTGCTTTTTGTTAATATCTTTCATATCATTTTAACTGTTCATCAAAATAGTATAAATTCTTGAAATTCTCTGATTTAAAGGGAAGCGCCCCTGTTCACTTATATGTGCTATACCAAATAATATATTGGCGCCCCGCCTCTTTCGGTCTGATACTCAATATGATTTGCGCCCCTAGATAATCTTTTCCTGATCCACGCCATAGCTTATTAAAATCATATCGTATTCTCTCAGAGAAAAACATATGTTAATCACATAGAGAATGACCTACCCATTGCCGATATATGCCTGCCATACTTGGAACGGTCCAACTTTTTCGGCGTATCTCCATTTAAAGCCATTTGAAGTTCTGCGGCCGCCTTCTCTTTCTTCACTTTATCCTTTGAAACGACTTCTTGTTCTTCTCCCGTTTTCAGAGGATCAATGTAAACGGAGCATCTTCCCGAAAGAATAATGTAGAAGCTATAAAAAAGAAACAGACGTTTGTTCCGAAATTATTATGTCGGAATTACATAGTATATATAAAACAAAGAAACGGACTTTTGTATGTAGCCATAAAAACTGTTTATTTCAATCCTGGCCGTTCTTTAATCAATAATATCCTGTAATGTAGAATGGAGTAAATGTCTGAAATGTGTTGATGTGGTGTTGTGTTCCATATAATAATTCGATTCTTGAGACGAATTAGCTAATGGTATATCCTCAGTCTTTTTAGTATTCTTTCATTAAACTTAAATTTGAAACCATGTATCTATGGTTGAGTATGGATTGTCAATTTATATCTATATGAATAGATAAAACCCGTCCGCCTTGCCACTCCGTTTATACGACGTGTTCATCAAAATGAAAAAGACATATAGTTGTTAGATATCAAACCAATATACCGTGAAGTAGGTACTTGGTCTTTTATGATAAGTTGGTTACTGTCGATTAGAGATTTATCATATCGAGTCTTATCCGCAATTCGATTACAACGCAATGAGATAACGAATGATACAGCTACATACGAGGGCACTCAACGATTTTTTTTTCTTATATTCACCAAAATGTTTATTCTGAAGTTCCAAGCAAGAAACGCAGAAAAGCTATTGCAAGCAACTTTATAATTTTCTACCAGAATAAAGATTTCACGAAATCAAATGTGTATTAAGGTAATCTTTTACAGATTCGTTTAGAGTCTAAATTTAGATATAGGTGCATTGATTTATGTAATTACAAACATAATCCTAGAGTAAATTAATCGTTTCGAAAAAAAATCTTTGTTCTGTTCTGAAAAAGTTGCAAGCAAGGAAGAGCTGCAACAAGAATAAACATTTACCCGAATAAATCGTTGAGTGCCCCTCTACATAGATTATTACAGCAATACCATTGTTGCTTGGAATTTATTAATTTGCTTTCCTTGTAAGTCTATTAAACATCCGATATACCGTAAGAGGGGTCCATGGCTTATGTGTATTTGCATCGCATCACATTTTATTGTTGTATGGGTCTGTTGCAATGACAAAAGTGAATGCATCCACACATCGTTTTAAGTTTATACATGTAGCTATATGTCGTTTTATACGGTTATGTAAGGTTGTTGAAATATAATAAAATTCGTCTTTATATACTGTGTATTTTCCTCCTTTATTTGAGTTTTTTTTATCCGTTTACATAATTTCACATTGGAATGAGGAATTATATTATAAATATCCAAAACTTCTATTCGACACCCTATACAGCGTGTCATATTTTTACACAAATTATCTGTAAAATTATGTTTTAAGATATAAAAAAAGTTCCTTTTTGTTATTAATGAAATAAATGATGAAAACTATATTCTCGTCATAACCCACATATCCTCACCATATATAAACGTCCATTTTCTTAAAATCATTTATTCAATGTCCCTTTACACAAAAACGACAATGACAAGAAAGAAAAACCTATTTGTTTGTGAAAGCCCCTTGACGGACTTTTAATAGCTGTCCAACTGAGTCCGGATTAATATGACAGTGTGCGCTTAATATTTTTCCAAGGTGATGCGTTTCGAAATATTGAGTGAACAAAACCTGAATATCTTGAACATTTCGAGGATATATCTAAAAAAAACATATGTGAATTCATATGTTCATGGAAAGGACGCGTGGAGCCTAGCTGAACTTTGAAGTCAGTGAATAGACAAGATAATGGGATTATTCGAACGTTTTTTCTTAAATATAAAATTACACACATGTCCAATCCAGACAGACATATCAACAATAAAATGTCCGGTTTGGTAATGTAGCTAGACTAATAAAAGTAATAAAATTTATAAATCACACAAACCAGAGCTTAGTAAAAATCGCCCGCCTGGTATACTGCTTTAGCAAGCTGTTCAATACAAGATCAGTGTTATTGTTGATAATAGCAAACTGAATTGACAACAGCTTTTCCAATTCGAATAATCTCATACAGTTAAAGATATTGTTCAATCCGAATATTCCTTATTGCAAATTAAAAGTTTCTATTTGAATACCTAGAGGAAATTATCAATAATAATTTGATTAAATATAATTAGACGATAACATCGGAATATATTATTCATTTTTAATCATTGTGTGCTGTTACAAGATTCCCATCCATTCTGATATTTGTTTTTCAAAAACACATATCATGATAATCATTATAACAGTTCTTTTAAAACGCATTTTAAGGGGTTTCTCAAAGCGCTTTATAAAAGAAAATTGCATATATAATTAATATTGATATAATAAACTATTAT
>LQRL01038276.1:1086-15140 GCA_001703475.1 Hydroides elegans
AAATGTAAGTTAACTGTTTAGTAAGCTTAACGGCTTTTGAATTCAAGATGTTTTAAGGAAAAGTGTGGCTGGGCCGCCCTGAGGGCATGTTGTCCTACGCGACGACTGTTCGAAAATTAGTTTTATTTTTATGATAATAAATTCTTTTCTTTGAAATAAGATGTTGATCTATAGATATTAGGCCTACCTTTAATATTCAGGGCATCTTTCGGTTAACGATTTGATATCGTCACAGAAATAAGCTAAAAACTTCGAAAAGTGGGCCACTGACGGCCTTCGTCCTCGTACGTTATTTAGATAGGCGCCGCACGTCTCCAAAATTATTGCACGGAGAGCACCTTTAGTAACGAATATGAGAGCAAACGGGATGCCAATTTATTATTGGTATAACAAAAGTAGCTGGACGGATGGAGGGCGCCCCTCTCAATTTCTGAGACTAAATGTTCCGCGCATTTATTCGGCTGTCGGTCAGGAGAATCCAGTCTTTCATCTTCCTTATCAGACTATCATTTTAAATAAACGCGATTTTCAAGAGAAAAGAAGATGTTTTACGTGAGGTTGGATTTAAGAAATATTGTTGATATGCTCGCAGCGTTTGACATTAGCGGTCGCACGGTCGCAAATGCGACTAACTTTTGAGCCGCGCGACTAACTTTTCAAAGTTAGTCGCGCACTCCGCGACTAACTTTTTGACTAGCAGTAGAACATTTATGTTATGATAATGCCGAAATTTCTCTTTTTTTTGCTCGCGCCTTTGGCGCTCGTTTATCTGTCTATAGACAGCTGCAGTGTTATAAAAATATACTCATTTGTGCCTGTTTATTCGAGTGTGGTTTGATATACGAATATATATATTCGTACAATCCTGTTATCGCGTACACATATTTATCATGATAACAAAATTCTTGCTATACGAAGGAACCAGTGAAGGGGCTTCAGGGTTGAAATGATAGAAGTTTGATGTAAGATGTTTGCTGATGGTGTACGGGTTACATTTTCAGATAAGAACTAAAAACAGAACACAAAGAACATTTGAGAAAGTAAAAAGTAAACTAATCCCTAAATAACAGCGCAAAAATTTTGCTCGCGCCTTCGGCGCTCGCACTTTCCATTGATGAATTTAATTTTGTTCAAGTCAAATCACTTTTATGGGCCAGGAGCTGGATTTCCCACAGTTTCGTAAATTTGCAGATACCGCCTGCAACATACATTTAGAGCAACCTGTAAATAAAAGATATCCTTAAAATAATATTGCGCGACTAACTTTTCCGCCGTGCGACTAACTTTTTAGAGTTAGTCGCGCGAGCGCGACCATCGATTTGGAGTTAATGTCAAACGCTGTGCTCGTATGCCATTTGATGTTTTCAAATTTAAATTGACATATCGTGTTATACTCATCTGGTTGATGCACCTATCAGAACAACTCCAAAGCTACCAATCATATATTTAAATGTATTGGTCGATTTCACTCCAAAAGAAACAAAGGTCACAGTAGATGGTGGAAAAAATCGGCCAAATGGAACAGTCGTCAGGACCTCTCTTGTTCTTTATGTTTATAAACGAAATCAATGATCAGCTAGATTCTTCAGCCAACCCTTAGAAGAGTCACATACTCCCACAGTTCATTTAGATCTTGTCCTTCAAGAATGGGTGAAAAAGTGGCAAATGGCATTCAATGTTGCTAAATGCAAAGTTTTAAGTGCTTAGAGGATCTAGGCACCGCAAACAAAATCTATAAAAAACTGTGATAAAGTTCCTGTACGGTTCTTATAAATTTATTGTGCCTTTACTAGGCACTGTGTACCATCATACCGTAATCATATGCATTATGGCGATAGTCTTTTTGACCGGGAAAATCTCTGAAACTTTAGGACAATCTCAAGGATATTCCGTTTCAAATTTATAGGTAGTCACCGTGGGTTAATCATAAAGGGAGAAATACCCCAAGCCACTTTATTAGCTCTGCTTCTATAGTGGTAGCGGAGTCCGAAGTAGTGAACTCGCGCATCCCGTTATCACGTTATTCGCGTAGCTACTACAACAATAAGGGTGACGCAAGATCTTGGGCTTGGGTATCGGGTAGGGTAATGAGTGGTAAAAAAATACTGTGATGCTTTGCTCCGTTTTCCCACTGAAATAGATTATCCGTCTTAGGGTCTATGATTGTTGTTCTCTAAAGATTTGCGTTTTCGGTCAATTTACCATGGTGAATTTGGTCACGGGACCAACTTCCTTCAAATTGATCAACTCCTGGTTCAATAACCCATAGATTTAAATTTACGTCAAGATCGAGCCATCAAGACATTCTGCTCTTAAAACCCCGTTTTAGCCCCCAGCCAACCAATTGGCTAAGGGCTATTGCTATCCCTCATTCCGTCCGTCCGTCTAGCCGTCCGTCTGTTAACAGCAGTTTGTCCGCGGCATTTTGGTATGAAGCCTTTGTCCTAGGCAGGGGTGTACCTTTACCCAAAATCGACAGTCGCGCAAGCGCGACCGTCATCCAAAAGGACACTCGCGCGGACAAAACGACAGTCGCGCGCGATATTCAACTTCTAAAAAACATAATCATTCTATTAAATGCAAGCGCTGAAGGCGCGAGCACATTCTCTATATGCACCCTGAGGAAGTGCGATCTGCAAAGTGTGACTTTCAATCGAATCGACATTCGCGCAAGCGCGAGTGTCGTCCAAAACGACACTCGGACGAAACGACGGCCGCATACGCCACCGTGCGACCGCTAAGGTGCACCCCTAGTCCTAGGGTTCTGAAACTTCATACAATGAAAGAATATGTATTGTAGATGTGCAACGTCGAGGTTTGATCAGTTTAATCGGCCAAAGGGTGTCGAAATAATGGGGGTCTGAACATATCTACGTATTTGAGACATTTTTGGATATTTTTACACCACTTTGTCCGCGGCACTTTGGAATGGAGCCTTTGTCCTAGGGTTCTGAAACTTCACACAGTGGAAAAAATTTAAAAAGCAGAAGTGCAATGTCGAGGTTTCAGTTTGATCGATCAAAAATTGTCGAAATTACGGGGGTCTGAACTAAGACGAATTGGAGATATTTTGGGATATTTGTACAGCACCGAAAGATTACGCGTATATTGTGACGCTGTGAGGACTCTGTTGGGTGGAAAAATATGTAAAGGCAACGGTGTGAAAAGTCGTTGTGAGAAAGACGTTGTGAGAAAGACATTGTGAGAATTATGATGTGAGAAAGACGTTGTGAGAAAGACGTTGTGAGAAAGACTTATTGAAAAAGACGTTGTGAGAAAGACGCTGTAAGCAAAACGTTGCATAGGCTGGGGGCTTAGCATCTCTGATGCCTATGTTTGAAATACATACTGGCAGACAGATATCCCGAATCTTAAGAGATATTCACTATTTTACTTATTTCTTCTTAAACTTGGACTTTTAGAATGAAGATCGAAGAAATTCGAGATGCAGTCCCCGAGGTCGAGCAGGAGGATCTGATTGACAAATACATCAAAGTTATCGGCAGTAAATTACAGAAGAAAGGCACCCTCAAGAAAGTGTGAGTCTAATTGAACCTTTTATGAAGTGATTTTATTTGAGTGCAAACCTCTGGTCAGCGGCTTTAAATCAGTCGATCTCAAAGCAATTTGGCAAAAACTCATTAAAATATTTTAATTCGACAATACAGTAGGTTTGGGTTTCATTTTTGATTCCGAAGCTATTTGTTACATACATCCTATTTTGTTGACCTCGCTTTTAGCAAAGCAACTGGAAAAATGTGTTATTAAGCGCCTTCGCACGACCACGGATAACGTCGTTGGTAAAAACCAATATGGTGACTCAAAAGGAATATCAACAACGCATTTACTCATGAAACTGTTGGATACATGGCTCAAAGCACTGGATACACCAAACAACGCGGTCCGCGTAGTATTTCTTGACTACACCAAAGCTTTTGACAGAATAAATCACCACAAATTGATGGACAATTACGACAAATTGGGAGTGCATCCCGCCCTTTTGCGCTGGTTAGCCGCGTTCCTCGAAGGGCGGTCGCAACGCGTAAAAATAGGAGATGCCATAAGCGACGCGAAGCATATAAAAGGAGCAGTGCCCCAAGGTGCTATTCTAGGCATGGGAGCCTTTGTGGTCATGATTGATGATCTACAGACGGAAAGAGATATCGACAAATACGTGGACGATACGACGCTTAGTGAAATCATCAAACTGAAAGCCCTTGGTGAATCGAAGCTCCAACAATCGCTTAACCATGCAGTTAAATGGACCAAACAGAACGACATGTCCATTAACGCAAGTTTTGCTCGAAATCAAAACTTTGAAGCTCTCAAAGTAGACGACACACCGATAGAGACAGTTAAATCAGCCAAACTCGTAGGGGTCCACATACAGAACGACCTCAAGTGGAACACCCACGTAGACAGCATTGTCAAAAAGTCGCACAAGCCTACATGGCATAAGAAAGATTTTATGTCTTACATTCTTTAAACAGCTTGAAAATCCCAATAATAAACTCCATAGTCTACTCCCCTATCTCAGAAGTCTAACGGTTACAACCTTAGACAAGTGAACAAATACGAACACAAAAAAATAAGAACCGAACGATACAAACAGTAGTCATTTATTCCATTTTTTGCAAGAAACTGTGAAGTGTAAAATCGCTGTGCTAAAATTATCAGTATTTAATTACAATCAGTGTTACCAAATAATTATTATATTTTATATGTAGTGTTATACTTTATTGTAATCCATGTATGCATGTTTTAGTTTGTAAACCAATTCAATGCAAACACATTGCAAAACCAATAAAATTTATCTTATCTCTTATCTTATCTTATCCGCATGTCAATTTCTGTTCATATTACAAATGGTTTTGATCATTTAAACTTCTCTTCGCTTTTCATTTGTCAATTTTATAGTTTAATCAGTATTTCGGTCATTAAAAAATTATAATTGTGTACCATCGAATCGGCCCTTGCTTTCGGTATTCTCGCGCTCATACACATATCACCCCAGGATCTTATTTGTTTCCTTCATTGAATTAAATTGACCATGACGTAACTTATTGCGGTTATAATTCATTTCAAACCCTTAGTTCGGATGACTTTGCGGCCTGCGAATCAGACCAGGCCAGGGCGGAGCTCGTGTTGGACTTGCCCGAGGTCAATGACACAGTCAAGATCGCTGCAGCCAATGCAGCGGAGAGCGACAAATCGGCGGAAAGATCGGTTGCTTTCAAGTAAGTCATTCATGTTTAGTTTAAGATTCATAGTATTTGAAATATTTTTAGATATATCATACACTCATCATCTAGCTTTTGTTATTTTGATTTTTCAACTTTGGTACAGTATATTGAATATTTCTTTGTCATGATAATAAATGTGGTCATATAAGTTATACTCAATATCTAAAACAAAACAGATAGCAGTAATCACGTTATACATGGCATACATAAATTGAATCGATATTCAGTTGAATATCGCAAATATATTCCTCTCAGAAACGAAGGGAACGACAAGTTCAAACGCAAACACGATGCAGAAGCGATCGCTCTCTATGGGAAAAGTCTAGCATTCGCGCCTGCAGAGTGTAAGTTGCAAAGTTAACACAGCAGCTATATAAACACGCATGCTCGCATACAATGCATGTAAACTTAAGATGTAAACAAAACACTGTGTTGAGCAGGAAATGTATCCCGCTTATTGAGAGCCAGCAAAACAAACATGCTAAGTTCTTTCCATCGAAAGGGATTGATTTAAATTTGGCTAGCAAGGGTCACAGAAAAAGTCATTCAATACTATGTTATATTATGCATGTATGTCTGTGTACTTAATCTTTTAATGCTAAATAAATGCAAATGTTTAATCGTAATCACGAATAATCTAAAAAAAAAAAAAAAACCCTAAATGATTGTGCTGCCAGATTCACAAATAGTAATTTACATAGTAACTAAAAGATGTTCATAAATTTACCAAAAAAAGTAATTTCCAAAGGCCCTAGCCATTATACGTTCAGTCTTAGATTTATTTAAGATATATGGTAGCTCACCAAATGTGATGAGTAATGCTTCTCTTTGCGACGATCAATACCATTGTTCACTTTTGAAGATATTATACGTACATGTACTTTTAATTCCAAACGATCAAACATTTTAGCGGCTGAGCTTGCAATGGCTTTCGCGAACCGGTCTGCGGTTCTCTTTCGTTTGAAGCGCTACGACGACTGCATTGACGATATTCGCCGCGCCCTCGACGGCTGCTACCCGAAACGTAAGTTATTTATCAAATGAAGGGCTCCGTGCAACAATGTGTTAAGTCTACTTAACATGTTTCGCTAGAATGTATTGCAAAATGTCATATGATTACATCTCGATGTTGTATGCTTAAATAATGCAATGAAATCAATGTGATTATGATTATTTGATCCTTTGACCACTTGCCAATCGTTATATGAATGACCAATTTAAAAACATTAAATGCCTCTTTTCTCAAAACATTGTTGCACTGAGCCCTTCAAATGATAGCACGCAAAACATTTTTCACTTAAACAGTTCCTGTAAATGATTCCTGCTGAGTGTTGAAATATAAAAATAAACACAGTTTATATACAGGACCTTCTAATCTGACATCGTGGAATGAAAATTCTTTTAAATTTTTGATTATGTGCACGTTCTGTCATATCATTCATGCTGGTTCATTATCCATAGAATACATTTCTTTATTCATTCATGTATCGATAAGCTGTTTAAAACTACATGCTCTTCAATTTCTAAGTCAATAGACTGTCAATTGTAGCTTAAACCATCATTTTTGCCTAATTTACTCAGAGCTGCGATACAAACTGCTCGACCGCAAGGGCAAGTGCTTGCGTGCCTTAAAGCGATTCAACGAAGCGGGCCGAGTTTATGCGGAACTTGCCGAATCACTAGAACATGCGAAGTTGGACGAAGCGAAAATGGCCGAATGGAAACGCGAGGTTGAAAAAGCAATGATGGCATGGTCATCCTATGCCTTAAAGGGTACTTGTTAGACTATCTTAATGATCTGTATGCAAATATTTTAATGGTCATCCCAATTTTAAGAAATAGCCAGATGTTGTTTAACGGATCAATTTAGTAAAGTGATATCTGTACGCAAAAATGACCTAATCACAAATTAATCTTATGCCCTCCTTTGGAAACTGAATACACGTTGGAGCTCTTAGGCGTTCTGAATCTTGTCAATATGTGTAGGCTATAATTAAGTTTTACTGTACTGGTAAATCCTGATGCCTTTCAATGTATGACAAAATGGTGTTATTCTTATTGCATTTCAGGCAAAACGTTGCCTGACCCGGTGAAGGAAACCAAAGAAAAAGTAGTGCCACGCTTGGGAGCGAATGCGCATGAACAATTCTCCAGCTTATCTCGCCATTGTGATGTGACTTATAAAGAAGGCCAGGGAAGGTAGAGCATTGTTTTATCCAGGTTTTACTGGATTCATATCAATAGCTAGCTTAGCGAAGGGTATTTGCAGATAAGTATGCTATGATTCTAATTATATAAAGGTTATAATATGCTATATTTAATAAACATTCTATTGTGTGAATGCTTTCTTAGGTATCGAATCAAATCAAATCACATGTAATTTCGATATAAATTGACATTTAAAAAGAGAGAACATATAATCTAAATGTATTTCGTATTGTTTAATTTGACAATTATTACACATATCTTCATAAACCTTCTTTTAACCACAGGTTCATTTCAGCAACGGAGGAGATTGCAGCAGGCGAGGTCCTCATGGTTGAAAAGCCCTTCGCCAGCGTGCTCTTGCCGGAACAATATGGCATCCATTGTCACCTGTGTATGAAGCGCTGTGACGTCATGGTGGCATGCAACAAGTGCACTCAGGCGCAGTACTGCGATGAAAAGTGCAGGGAGATCGCGGATGCTTCTTTTCATAAGTAAGCATTTATAACGGAATAATTCAAATTGTATGACAGCGTCTTTCACTTGTTCACTTTTTGACTGTCTAAGTTGTATGTGTGTATTACCGGTAATACCACATTTATTTAACTCAATTTAACTAAACCATTTACTGTTCATCAAACAATTAGATTCAAAGGGTACATAATCAGAATATGAACACATGCTTATATATTCGTGTATCATAATTTAGGACTTAACATAATGTCTTGTTTTCAAACATGTTACGGTAACTCATTATGCATCGGTTGTGTTATTCAGATATGAATACTCCATTCTTGATGCGATACACGGATCAGGACTGGGCAAGTTTGGCCATCTAGCACTGCGGGCTCTCACCGTAAAAGGACTGGACTTCTTCCGGCAGTTTAGGGAGAAGCTGCAGCGAGTGCCAGAGTACACTGGTAGGTCCTTAATGGTTTTCTGTGACTTGTACTGAAGCATTACTCTCCTAGCGACAAGGACCTTTTCTATTTTTAGTAAGAATTACTCTCCTTAACCTTTGCAGGGTTCCTCATCACCCTGTTGTGAAACCAGATCTTTCAAGGGTGCTGGTGTTGCGGAAAAAAAACACTCAAACTTTATTATCCCTCGTGAAGCGAAGGGTTAAATGGATGAGATTTTCTGTCCGTCCGTCTTTCGGTTCCCTCTGCTACCAGGTAGTAAATATACAATAATACGTCACTTTTCTATTGACACAAATTTAATTCGCCCGTAAGGTAGTTAGTCGACGTGTCTCATTGCCATATTAATTATATCACTTCTACAGCAAAGGCAACGTTCGTGTATTTTTCCTGTTACTTTACCCTTTAATGTATTGATGTTGTTAATGCATTTGCTGATAAATGTTTCTTTCGTACTTGATCCAATAGATAAACGCCTCATAGGCACCGATCCAGCCGACGGCCACTACAAAGCAGACGACTACAACGCCATCTATCAACTGGTGACCCACTCACGTGACCGAAAGCCGGGCGATTTGTTTCGACGCGCCATCGGGGCTGTGTATCTGACCAAATGCCTACAGAAGGCGGGTTTCTTCAAGGACCATAGTGATGACCCTACGCTGGTGCCCTTTGTGTGCGGACTACTGTTGAGTCATCTGCAGAGCTTTCCGTGCAATGCGCATGAGATCTCGGAGCTACAGCTCGATAAGGTATGAGTTTATCAAACTCCATATTTATTTAGCTGACCTGTTGATAAAAGAAATTTTCCCAATACAAATCTTGTTCCACTGGTATCTAAATAAGGCTATTAATATATGGGTTATTAATACATGCAGTATCTCTTTGTAAATTGGATAAGTTTAAATGATTTGTATTTCGTTCAGGAAATCTAGATAATTTGCAAAAACGTAAATGACATAACCTAAATCTATTAGGTATTACATTTCTGCTGACCAGTGACATTCTTCAATTGGAAACTTTGACGCACATCTTATTTAGATTATGTGGTATTATCATTATCACGTATGGTTTTCCTTGCGGGTTTTCAGGAATTCGTGGCCGAATCAATGAGCGAGGAAATCGGCGCTGGCATCTACGCGACGCTCAGTCTCTTCAACCACTCGTGCGACCCAATGGCAACGCGCCATTTCTATGGCAACACGTGCGTCGTTCGCGCCATTCGCCCTGGCCGCCGCGGGGCTGAAATATCCGATAACTACGGCACCGTTTTTGCCGTACAGAATAAAGAGGAGCGCCAAGATAAACTTCGCCCGCAATATCATTTCACGTGTGCCTGTGTTGCATGTGAGGAAAATTGGCCGATGTATATGGAAATCCCGCACGAGATCCCGGTCTTCTATTGTTCCGAGTGCAACCGGGATTTGCCGACTCCTTTACCTACCGAATGCCCGCACTGCCCAGCTACAATCGATCCCAATCGAAAACGCCAGCAGTTTGTCTTGGCGACAGAGAAGTATCTCGACGGCATTAAAAAGCTGTTACAACGTGACGTCACAGAAGCCCAACGGCTGTTCATTAAGGGAATCGGTCTTTTCCATGGCAACATACGTCTACCGTGGCGTGACGTCAACAATTGCCAGGAGGGCCTCAAGCAGTGCTTTAGTATCCTTGGCAACTGCTATGAGCTGCCTCCGCAGGATGATAAATAATTTATTAAGCTATTTTTATGTTGCTACCTGTTATTTGGATACCACCCTTACCTGCTTTCAGTATTAGATGATCTACGCAAATGTTATACATTGATTGCTGTGTTTACGCTTGTTGTTGATATGGCTTTGAAGAATCTCAAGTTTTAAACCTTCCAAGAGTTATTGATGAGCAGACTAATGTTAAGTTATGCTATCAAGTATTGTTTTAACTACTATTACAGAGTAAACTTACTTATTCGAGTGACGTAATTCATATAATATTATCATGCATGTTTATTTGAAGGCTTGGTATTGATTTTTATAAGGGGTGGTTTAAAATTTATTGCTTAAGATAACCGAGCTATAATCTTGTATTAAACTGATGATACTTGTTTATCAATGAATTCGGCAAACTTTTTTATGTGACAACTGATCGATTTACAATTCGCGTAACTTAATATGTAGCTGTCAATGGTATGTTTAGTTTATAAAACAAGGAAAGAATGGTGGGTAAAAGCTGTTATCTCGAATAATGACATCAAAAAAATAATGTGTAAACTTTTTAGATGATAATATTCTAAAATGTTGATATTATTTTGCAGAATGTGTTCAGATATTTTTATGTGTTTTCTGAGTGATGCTTCCAATTGTTAATGCATTTCAAATACCGTTTGCCTTTAAAATGTAAGAGATTCTAATATGTGTGAATATAAGTGTTTAGTAATATTTATTTACAGGGCATAAATCAGGTTTGCATTTGGACTGCGCCATTGGGCAAATGGCGCAGAAAAATTACCACGGGCACACTTTTCGGAAAACAGTGCGCCCCTCATGGCGCACTGATTTCCCTTCGGGCGCACTTTTTGAAAATTGGTGCGCCCGACTTTTTACATGTTCTTTATATATTTATTTTTTTAAATATCATTTCCCTTTTACTTGGTCAATTAGTTTTTCGTCTAGGATTCCCCCGATTTCCCCGAAAATGTATTTGAATTATAAGCGAGGTTTTATGATTTCCTTGAAAATGTCCGCTTGCGCCTTCGGCACTCGCAAATTTAAAACAAAAATCAATGAAAATTCTTGCGCCTTCGGCGCTCGATATTGAGTAACTATAGTAATATTTATGGTTTTATATACCAGTACCAGATCTTTCTATGCCATTATCAATCTTGGTTCACGGAAAAGAATCAGGGGCCAAAACCGGACTTGAGACTGGTTACCCTGACTATGGTAGTTAAAATCGGATTTTGCCTTGATATATGGCTCTTACTTTTGAATATATCAGTGGGCGCACTGAGAAAATCTCGGGCGCACTTTTCGAAAAGGAGTGCGCCCGCGGGCGCAAGATTTTGTCTCGCCAAATGCATCCCTGATAAATTGAAGCCTCGAATGAATGAACCAGCATATGATTGATCGGATTTATGTATTAATAGTGATACTAAGAATATAATGAATATATACTCGTTAAAAGAGCGAAGCTTCAGGCTTAATACCAGATTTGTGAGTGAAAATTGTATAATTTAGGGCTGACCAAAGAAAGTTGAATTTAGTAAATAATGTTAGAAAATAGTGCAAAGTGCAATAAAAAAACGCAATAAACTGTTTATTTCTACAGTGGATTTTCTACGATTTTATACATTTACAGAGATTTGTTTACTTGACCAATGGCTTGACAAATATGTTTGAAAACTATAAAAGAGTTTTCTTGGTGCTGATTATTACGTCTACTCGTTGCTACGATTTAATTATTTATTTTGAAAAAGGATATTTGTTATTGATAGTCATATTTATATTGCATGTTGTGTTGTTTGTACTGTAGCCTATATCACAATTATAATCAGTGTCTTCCATGCATGCGTTCTGTTGAAAATAAATCAAAATAGCATTATTTTCTATGACTTTTATTTGAGTATCCAGATTAGATTATAAAATAACCTTGATGGGGCTATATTGGACCCTTTCTATTGCATATAAAAGCTCTAAGTATACTAAAGACTTATAGCTTATAGACATTTTTTGACCTATCAAAATATGGTTTGTCGATTGTGCGGGTAGACGGGGTACCCATGTAAAAAAAAATCCCAAATAACAATGAATTCTACGCGGAAATATATCCCTCTATTTAAGCGCCTTGTTGGCTGCCCGCCAGTTGAGAGGCATTCTGAAGAGTTGCGAGGCATGAAAGAGTTACATTACCTAGATTATGTTACTACACCATGTAGCATACACCAACATTTAATCGTATACATGAAATCTTTTTTCAATACACCATTCCACAACACAAATTGAATCTACTTATACAGCATATATATCGGATTTGTATCTTGATACACTAAATGCCTTGACTGTTGTCTACAAGGAGAAAGAGGGTTTAAGTCCAGCAAAAACCCTAACTCTCGATTCGCTACAGTTTGTTTTGACAACCAAAGGTACCCTCGCCGTCGCCTTGAGAGCGGTTGCTTTGTCACGTAGGTCGTCCCTCATTGCGCATGGATCTGTAAATGCCCATCTCGTTGGGAAAGACCTTGCTCAGCTCAGCGATGAGTAGCACTCGGAACTTCTGCAATATATTCAAGTAAAATACATGAATCAGAATGAGCTTTTTGAAGCAATCTATAATGATTTGGGGGCGTGGATGTTTATCATATTTTAATATATTTATTATTTGATGAAATTATTTGTTTTTGTTATGACATTAAAAATATATTAAAGGGGAAACGCCAAGCTAAGGACCAAATCAACGCCTTATATTTCTTAAACGGTGAATGCAATGCAAACTATTTTTGGCATTGCAAATTTCTAACGGAAAATGGGATTGATTTACAAAATTTCATAAATCTAGGTTAAGAAATTGAAAAGATATCAAATAAAAACCTTTTTCTTTATATTTTTTCCTATTTATATTCCCAAATAACTGGGTTCTTCCGAAGTGGACTAAATTCTATTGTTTCTGAATAAGGGGGTCATTCAAAGACAAAGGGTCATGTCTATTGCTAGTCGCACCTTTTCTGGTATTACCAATACGAACAATGTGTCAGACTTGAGAACTTGTTTACATGTGAACAAGTGGAATCTATTAGAAGCCAGTAAGAATGTGCGATTGTATTGGGGGAGGGGAGTTACACTTCAAATCAAACATGATATATAACATTTATTTCTCGCGAAATATATCATCAGCATTCAGGAAACGAATTATTTTCTATTAATAATTGTCAAGTCATATATTTTTAATATCACATTTGTTTGGTTTATATGAAGGATAAATGAACATTTGAAAGAAGATTATGAGTTTGATCAATTTGATAAAATCAATGTTAAATTAACACCAACCAACTTGAGGTCTTTGAAAAACTGTTAAATAGATTGTAAAATGGGTTTGAATGGCGGTTTATGTCGGTTTTAAGTATAGCATAACCGATGCTCATCAAAACATTAAACATAATTATTATTGCAATATTTGATATAAAAAGATAACTAACTCTAAAGCGCCCCCATCTAACATTTTTCTTTGAAAGTTAGGTGAATGTTATACCAATTCAGGCATAACCGGTAGAGAGTAAACCTTTAATTTGGGACATATTTACAAATTACGTAAAATCAAACTGGTAATGGTTTTACCAGTCAAACTGGTATTGGTGAAAATGTGAACAACACATTTTAGCTATTTTGCAAGTTTTGCGAAAGAATTGATTTATGTGTTCATAATTCGATTAAAATCAAATGGCGAATGATACTTATTTATCGAATAGTTGGTCTTTCGCGAGCCTAGCCTAGCCTAGATAAGATGATGTCTTCAGACCTACATTTTATGATAAATAAGCTATTTAATGTTTTTCTAATCAATAAAAAGAAAAACGTGCGTTTTACAAGTTTAACTCAGTGTATATTGACAAATCAGATTTTGTTTATAAAGAGGTTTGGCCTTAATAAATTAGCCGAGGTCAGGTATTTCAAATAGTCAGGTACCCAAATATCACCTAGTATAACCGAACAGA
>LQRL01038278.1:10659-23440 GCA_001703475.1 Hydroides elegans
TTCTTTAATTTTTTTCAATTTGAAGCCAATCCGGATCATTTGGGACGATTTTGCAATTTAAACTATTTGACTCTTAATACTCAATTACCACGTGTTATTTTTCTCGTAATTACTCTCTTATTTATTTGTAAATCATTTATTCATTTGCAATTTATATTCAGGAGATAGGAAGCTAAATCGCGATGTACCATTTTTCCTAATATATGATTTTTCTTTGCGTCCGAATTCTCATTTGCGTCACCGGATCTAATTTTATTTACTGTCAATATCATCTGATAGGAGGTATATATAATGGGCTAAGTTTTATTGTATCTAATGTATATTGTGTTTAATATAAAGGGTCCACGAGGGAAGGATAAGGATACAAGTGTGATCCGTGTCTCACTGAGTTAAAGTGGATAAATTTTCAACGAAATTAGTTTTATATGTGGGGAAAAATTATAATGTGTAAAATTGGAACTACAACATGTTTATTCAATAAAAGTAGATATAGAATCGCTTTCGTACTACAAGGGCCTATTTTATAGAATAGCAGATGGCATTCTACAACAATCTATTTATCAAATAATAATAAACTCATGTCTGAATCTTTGTTTTAGTTTAGAATCCCAATGTTTGGAAACTCAAAGTATTTTTTACTCCGAAACAGCAAATTACTCATTTCTGTGGTCGTTGAAAGCAAATGGACTAGGGGGACAATATATTGACGTCACTGTTGTCAACTAAATATAAAAGACAGTGAAAATCATAAGATGATCCATAGCAAAATTTATTTATTTCAAACAGATATGAAGACGCGAGTGTGACATAACCAAAATGCGCTTCTAAGAACTTCGACATGAGTATATATGTTATTACACAACTTTTATAATTTGTACAATTTTTTTAGCTACATGCCAGTTTGTTTGACTTTACTCAGCATGATATAAGATATACACATAACAAACAAATGTTTCATAACTATCATGAATACAACATGCTATAACCGAATGAAAAACAAAATCATTCATAATCCAAAAAATATCGCCCATATGAAGAGCTAATTTGATTTTCTATATTGAGAACTTGAATCCATGTCGGGTTAAGCTACGATATCTTCCGCATAAATCATACAATCGTACAATTTATCGTTATTTGAACAGACAGACAGACGTACAGACGGGACAGCGTTCAAACGGCTTTTTATCATCCTTAACTTAGAATTAACCGACAGAAATGAATGATGTAGCACTCCGCTTCACCCGAACGCAGCGACGGAGTACTAACATGGTAACAACTCCTAAGACACAATCATTTCCGTATTAAGTATGACTTGTATTTTATAACGAATGCATATACAACCTTGGAAATTTGTCTGAAATGATTAGTTTTCAATGCTTGATAATTTTCCTTGAAATAAGTCTACAACGTATTTGCATTTAGACAGCAACAAAGATGTGTCTTTTGGGAATAACGTGATATACAAATGTTGCCATTATTCCACTTTGATCAAAATACGACCCAGAATACGAAAGGAAGTATGCATGTTAAAATGGTCGAGATCCCATAAGACACATGAATGTGCTTTTTTAAAAAAAAAATCACAGGAAACAGACATAGTCTCTGTCACAGCAGAAACAAAAGGTTAAATATTTATATCTTGTCTTCATTGATATATCGCAAAATCAAAAAACATAATTCCAGATTAATTTCCAAGGCTGAATATCAATGCCAAGCATTAAACTTTAAGATTTTGTCAAGAAGGAATATTTCATATATTCTTGCATTTAGTCCATACAAGACACGGATCTTATGAATATTAGATGTATATTATTATAAAGTATATTGCCAAGCAGCTGTTGATGGATGCATGCATGTTGAAACTTAAAAGGTCACGCATGGATAAGAAATATATACGATCCTCTTACTGACGAATTAAAAATGAACGGTGAGTTATATTATAGTTAACAAAATAAGGAAATTATAACAGTTTGCTACAATCTTTCACATATATCTTCCCCTCTTTCTCGTTGGAGAGTCATGTGTATGCTCTTGGCTTGACGAAGTACGTTTCAGTTCTTGTCGACGAGATATCTCATTAAGGAGAAAATAATGAAAGTCCTCATTGCTGCTATTCCCGGCTGACGATTCAGTATTTGAACTGCCTCCTGTTGACTGACGAGGCGAGGAACTCAGGCCGAAGTTTGACATTGCTCCATCTAAACCTATAAAATAACGAAACGTTTCAAACTACAGTAAGTAACATGAATCACATCAAACAATCAATCACAAACACTTTTCAATACACCAACGATGTGCAATAAGTGTCTAGACTTTATATTTATTTTCCTATGTGGTCGACATGAACTCATTTTTAATCGTCGCACATTAATACCAAGTGTGACAACGCGTCCCTTATGTTAAAACCGTTGCCTTTAAATTTTGAAATTCTATGAATAGCTACGATATTTTATGAGTTTTCAGAAATTGTCCTTTTTAATCATTATAACATATCTATTTAAGGAAAAGAAGACAGTTTGATACCGAAAATCAGTACCTTGCAGGGCAAGTGCATCACAAAACGGCTGTAGATCTGCGGTCGGCTCACTACTGTTTGGTTGTGTTTCCCCGACCACTTGCAATCTTGGAGACTGAAGTCGTGGCGACCCCCTATCCAGACCGCAACTAATTCCGCGACTTGCAGTGCGACTATGACCGTGTCGCGGTGGTGGAGGTGGCTTTCCGCACATATAGCCAATAAGTTCCTCGCGTCGCATATGACGTTTTCGCTTTTTCGCCCATGAAAGCATTTCTTTTGTCTGCCTTTTTGTTCCATATTGAGACCCGAGTTCAAAACACTTTTTCATAACATCTAAGCTATCTGAAATTCAGATATAATACAGATAATTGGTGTACAATAAATGTTATATAGACAATAAATATAAGAATGTCACATTATACCATTGCCTTAAATGTCAATTCAATGACTTTTGCATCGGCTGTTCAATTACAAATTTGATATATTAACAAGGAAGTATTTGTGAAATACGAAAAGGCCCGAACCTCCCCCAATTCGAAGGGGTATCAACTTTCTCTTATATGCCCATGTTTTGGAAAATCAAAGCTTCTGAACATTTTCGGCCAATTTTTGATGGCCGAAAGTGTCAAAAGGCACATCTACATACCAAGACCTTTTTTTAACCTATTCACATGTCTCTACGACCATACGTTACAGAGATACAGCCTGGTAAAGCCCATGTTTCGAAAGACCGCTGTTTTAGGGTGTTTCGGCCATATTCGGCCAACTTCCGGTAACCGAATATGGCCGAAACTGACAGAAGGCACATCTACACGCCAAGACCTTTCATTAGCACCCACTCCCACGACTATACAACTATCCATGTTTCCCGCTTATATTTCGTAAAACCGCTGTTTTTTGGACATTCTGACCAAATTCGGCTATTTCCGTAAACCTGTCAAAATTAACATCTACACACCAAGACCTTTCTTATGAGCCTATTCCCAGGTTTCTACGACCATCCGTTACAAATATACAGCCTGGAAAAGAATAGATGACGGTCGGGCACCCCAAACCCATAGGCCCCAAACCTTTGGGGTTGGGCCTAATAACATTATCAACAATCTCAATCATGCCAATTCTATCATTTACTTAATGTTTCTAAGTACATTATTGTTATGCCATAACTATGACCTTCATAGCTAAGACCGTTCAGATACCATATATTTATTTTGGGCATTTGTCTGAATCGTCTGAACCAATTAATCCATTTATATGAGGGCCCACAGTCGTGTATAACAAACACATTCCTTTGATCGAAATCTGACCAATGCTATTTTTATTTATAGTTTACCTTTATACAATATAGTTACAGCACTGGCAGAATTTTGAAATGGGACCCATAGTGACACACGATCTCCTGGACATCCAGCTGGAAAGAAAACAAACAAAAAATGCAATTAAAGTAATAAGACTTCAGTGTGTGACTTAAACGCTGGTGCGGTGGCTTATGGCACTCTGAAGAAACTGCCCTGGCCCTGGGTTTCAAAAACCCGTGTCTGCGGCTTGATGCAGATTAGAGACATAAATCGTCAGAAATGCATAAACAAGGAAACAAAGAGAACAACACAGATATGATATTCAGGATTCTACTAAGCAATAATAGCATTTAATAGTTAAATAAATATAACTTATATATGAAAATCAAAATTCTTTAAAAAAGGTCACGAATCGACCAAAGTAAAAGTCACGAATCGTCAAGAGCAAAGTCGCGAATCATTCATGGCAAAGTCGCCAATAGTCCAAAATGAAAGTCTCGAATTAACTAAAAAGTCGCGAATCGTCCTTGGTGCGAATTTGTTAAGTCGCGAATTGTCCAGACACCTATAAAACATTTGATTCAAAGGTATGCAGTATCATACGTAGGGACTTTACCGTTTGTGAAAGGAAATTGGGAAATGCGAAAGATAATTTGCATGCTTCGTAACTTTTGCGAAAGGAAATTGTGGCCTCGGGCGAGCATTGAGAGGGTGTACCATAAGTCTCGGTAATCTTTCCCGAGTACATGTTGGTTTCTACCCTCGAAATTACTTAAGGTTTCGATCTAAGTTATTTTAATGATAATTCAATTGTCTAGTCTACAATTTCTTGTAAGTTTTATAAGTGTTTGGTCAATTTTAATGGTAAAGGTCTTTACTAATGTATATTATATTTTATTATTGTAAGTATTACGGTGTAGAAAGGGCGGGTACTCGAAAAGTATTATACTTCTTACCTTGCCCTTTAAACTTTAGCGTTTTGGTTTTAAAATGTTCTTATCTTGATTATATTGTATATTGGTTGTTACTTTTTGTAACGTTTTTTTTTTTTATTGTTGCTGTTTTTTGTTTTATTATTTTTTTAATTGTTCTTTTATTGTTACTTATTGTTACTTATTATACAATATATACATAATTGTAAATGTATTGAGTTGAAGTTAAAATCAAATATTTGAATTGAATCTTACGCTACACCCTGGGTTGAACCAAATGACCTCAACTGTACAGGGATCGACACAATTTTTGAGCGCCAGATTTCTATGTGTTTAATTTCTTCCGTTTCGTGCTAAGAAATTTTGTTTTGAAGTTCACAAAACTTTACTATCGTTTGACGATCATGTTTAAATCATAACATAGTCAAGGACGAAATTCAAGAATTATAAAATCATATAAACGAACGCACTTTGACAAGTTACATTAAAGAAGCACAACCATCATTTCTAGCTTAACATCTAATGAAAATATTGTTGTTAAACACACCTTTGTATAAATGTGATATTGATGAAGCAGAAGTTTGAAATGACGTCCACAATTTTTGCTTACAACGGTCATTTTCATTTTGAATACGTTCCTCTAAACTTGAATCACTGTCCCAACCATCAACTGTTTTTTGTTCCCAATTCGACAGCCAATGGTCACTCATATGATCATCATCTTTTTTGAAATTGTCTGCCATATTTTTTTTATATTTTCAAATACTATAACTTCTTTAATAAAGGAGAAAACGAGTATTTTAAATTGCAGATGGACCCTTCCTTCTTCAGCTCTTGTTTTTGTTAGTTACTTCCGGTGCAATGAGCGTGCGCAAAAGAATTGAGACCACTATTAATTTTTGTAGATTTAGAAATATTAGCTGTATATTCATCAAAGATCTCATGGAAAATTCAAATGCTAAAAAGCTGAGCAAAATGAGCAAATTTATGTGTATAAGCTTCATCGGAGTTATTTCGGGATGTTGGAAAATGGTATTATTGCAACGGGTAGTTGGGGTAAAAAGCCAAAATCCTGGCTAGTGTACGTATACTTATAAGCAGTTTTAGTCTAATATTTCGAAATATGTATTGTAAAGTAACAATCTTCATCTATTTCGGTGGTTTAACCGCATGAACTCTCCGTGGCTTTTCCAATAAAATTCAATTTCAATTTTTCCAATGGTTTTTTCTTATATGTTTATACCAAATGTTTACCCCAAAATGGTAAAAAATATAGTTAACAATCCGGATTTATCGCTCGATCCTGAGAAACTCCGAATTGACTTATTATAATGTCCATATTCAAATAATAGTTTTAATCTTATATATATAGACAATGTTCGTTTATACACAGTTCAAAATAGTAAGTTGAATGTATATATTCATTAGAACTCATAATATGTTCTTTTGTATTATATTTAAGATTTTATGTGATTGACAAATTTGTTAAATATTTAACAATTTGTCCTTATAATATGGATTTTTGGAAACAAATAAAATTGAAAATTGAAATTGAAGTTCATCCAACCACAAATAAAGTGTGAGCCTTTATATCCATCACCGTGTTACGCTCATAAAAAACCCGCCCTACTATAAAAAAACCCTTCGCTTTGTGTTCTTTTTAAACATGATGAAAATATCACATTTTCGAGGTTTTTGTTTAGATTTAGCAATAATCACGAGACGGTACGGGTTTTTCTGCCCGACGAGAAAAACATGAAGGTCATCCTGGGCTAGAAAACCTGTTGTGGATTTTATATTATGCCACGCAGTGATTATGCTGGCGCGAATCGTTACAATGTAAATAAAGTTAAGTCCAGAGTTAACAGAGACAACATCACATTTTCCGGCAACTCAATGTGTGTGTTTGGACATAATCATTGGATCATGTCTATAGTAATAGTAGTTGGATAATATTATGTGCTGTTTTTACCTGTAATCACTTAGGATCTTCGGTGAACTGTACCACATTTAATGACGACCTGCTTCGGTACATGTTAGTTACATCGCCTGTGTTCGCCACCTGTCTGGATTATATACATCGCCGAGGCCTTTGAGTTGAATTAGCCTTGGACTTGGTGAGTTGGCCAAATTTACAACAGTGGTGTCAGGAAGGTTACCGTTCCTACAGTGGCGATAGACGATTACTATGCAGGATTTGGAGCCGTTCGTCGAGGAAATACAATTGTGAGATTGAATTTAACTTTTTTTGCGTTGTATGGACAATTTTTGCGCGGAAAGTAAAAAAACACGCGAAACCAAATTCTTCAAGTAAATAAAGACCGTACATAGTATGATTAATAATATACCGTGATTGCATATCGAATAAGACTTCAGCGAAAAAATGTAAAGATCGAGATTGTCTCTTGTGCATTTATGATATACTGCCCTATGCTTTTATGTCGCACCGCCCTAGCCTGGCGTAGTGCTGCTCATTTTTTTGAAAAATGAACCGTTTCGTCTCCAACATAATTCTATATTGTAGTGGTGAAGTGCTATCTCCTATTTTCTAAAATAGTAACATTTTTGGGACTTCAATTCATACACACAATTTATCGCCGCAGCAAATATACCACTCGTCAACTGGAATCCTAATTTATAATGTTGAGCAATCTCAACTTATATAGTGCGTGAAAAATAATGAAATAAAACGTCACATGACATAATGTGCATAAAAATTTAGAAGGTTGAAAACTAATTTTAGTGAATTTCTCATACGCTATACTGGATATTCATATTAAATTCACGATAAAGAAAGGATGTTAAAAGAAACAAGAACAAGGGTGTCAAAAGAAACAAGGACAACTGGTACGGATGTACCGTTGCCGTTGGAGAAGGAGCCTCCTTTGGCTTCAATGTCTTCACTGGACAATTTGATATCTTAGGTCCAGGGAAACGGAGCTTCGGTTCCACCGTTCCCACCAATCCATCAGACAATCAACCAGTTTCCGGAAACGGAGCTTCGGTTCCACAGTTCCCATCAACAAATAAGAACGTCACTTAGGTTCAGGGAAACGGAGATTTGGTTCCACAGTTCCCACAGACCCATCACACATCAGTGACATTGAATGAAAATGGGACGTCAACTCCTTTTGATCTTTTCCGACATATGACCGCACGGCCAAAGACAAAACAAGCTACCAGAGGGCAGGTTTCTACAGAGGAACCACTTGGCGCTCTGGATAATGTAACAACAACACATGGTGGTTTTTGTAATGAAATCGACCAACGTCAACTGGAAAGTGAACACAACGACCAACTGATCGAGCAGATGAAACGTATGGTCCCCACACACTTTTGAGGAAGCCAAACATATGATAAGGGAGTTCGGAGAAAATAGAAAAGCCAAAAATGGGTATGATAATGCGAAAGTGTTCGTGATAACAACGGAACTCAATCCTAATTCATCGTTTTCGAACCGAAGCACTGTCAAAAGGAGCCATTCAACGAACCGGAACTAATCTTCTTATCGACCATCCGCTGAGATATCCTCTGGGAATATGTCCACTGGGCGCCTGGGTAATGTAACAACAACACAAGGTGGTTTTTGTAATGAAATCGACCAACGTCAGCTGGAAAGTGAAAACATTAACCAACTAATCGAGTAGAAAAGTATGGTTAAGTCAATGAAAAGTGATTTGAAAAAGGAGATAATGTCACATTTGGAGGAATTAATTGGCAAAACAATAAATCAGTCTGTAGAGGTGTCCATTGAGACTAGGCTACGATCACATCAACAACAATTGACTTACATGATCCAGCTTTTGATGGCAAGCCCATTGATTAACCCATTCAAGGGCCATTCTACATGCCCACCACAAACTCAAGATACGGAACCACAACAGAGGGATGTGAATAACGCTACCTCTCCTGTACAAATAAATCAAACCTCACAAGACCAGTCGGTTCAGCCGTCAGTCACTGGTATGCCACCAAATCCACTGGTGGACACTAATCCGACAGGGTCCAAACACGTGTCTTCGATGTCAATAAAATTGCATCACTTATCGCAAGGAGCAAGCCAAGACGTCCGGAACATGGAAGTAAATTTGCCTAACCAAGTACATGGGAGCAGTAGCGAGAACCCCTCTCAGATGCAACAACACACGCAACCCCAATGCAACAACCGATGCAACAGCAAATGCAAGGGCAAATGGGCAGCTATTCACCTCCGATAGGTGGATACGCACCACCTCAATATTCATATGTATCAGGATATCAGCAAGCAGGACCACCCTATAGATTTCCTATGTATGACTATCCGATCCCCGAGCGGTATCAAGGCCCTCCATACTGCCAATGGTACAATCAACCGTATCAAACGCAACATCTAAATACAAACGTACATTGTCATCAACCGTCAACAGCAGCTGAAAATATACCTTCAACCGATGGGAAGAAGAACAAGAGCAAGAGTTTCGGCGCTGGGAGGAGAGGCCCCGGAAAAACCGAAGACTTTACCGGGCTAACCCATATGCTAGGCTAGCGATCTTCCTTCATACATACCCAGAATGCCTACATTTGACGGAAAAGCATCTACATGGACTACTTTTATCAACATGAGCTGATAGAAACCCATCTACGTTGGAATGCCGAGGAACGTTTAGAAAAGATCCAGTTGTGTCTTACAGGGCAGGCGGTAGATTTCTACATTGAGCTGAGGGATCAAGGAAAATGTAGGACATATACCGATTTCTATCGCCTGATGGAATCACGATTCCATTTTAAGGAAAACGTAATCATCCTCCGAAGTATGTTTCATGGACTGCGACAAGGTACTGATGAAACCGATGCCGACTGGTCGGAAAGGGTCATGTCAGTGGGCTATGAGGCCTTTAAAGGACTCGCTACCGACTTCATCGAAGTGGAGATTGTAAGGAGATTTTGAGCTGGCTTAAATGACAAGGATGCTGCAGAATATGCTCTTAATTCGTCCCCACGCACTTTTGAGGAAGCCCAACATATGATAAGGAAGTTCGGAGAAAATAGAAAGGCCGTACATGGGTATGATAATGCGAAAGTGCGAGTGATAACCACGGAACTCAATCCTAATTCATCGTTTTCGAACCGAAGCTCTGTCGAAAGGAGCCCTTCAACGAACCGGAACAAATCTTCTAATCGACCATCCACTGAGATATCCTCTGGGAATATGTCAAATCAAGAGTTCATCCAGAGGAAAGCGGACCTAATAGACAACAAGATAGAACAAAGGCTGGGATCGAGACGCACTCTGTCACGAAGTTCAAAAGAAGAACAACAGATCAAGGAAACGGGAAACTCCGACCGATCAATTCAATAGGCCAGGATGTGTTCGGAATTTCGGAAATTGGCCTAGCCCCACGGGAGCGTGATCTCTTTGCACATATAGATGATAACGAATCAGAACAGTTTGATTCCATCAACCGTCAACTGCCTTCTAATTGTGGGGGAGGAAGAGAGCAAATGCAGTTCTTTCAGTTACGCACAGACCATACGAACCGGTTTCGACCAGAGAAATTCAGTGGGAAATGATGTATCCGCCCGAATGCAATGCTATTGGCAAAAACGGAATATCCTCACCGGATCAAAAAAACAACAATGGGAAGTGAATCTACTTAGGAGCTGATTGGCATCTCTCTTGAGTGCCCTGAGCCGCCTCCAATCTTTCCTGACCACCTTTACACGTATCGATTGCGTATAACTGGATATCGGACTGGATTATTGAATATGAATTCACCTTTAAAATTGGTGCCAAGTGATGGTTTTAGTTATTTTAAATAATTAGCATTTTAACATAAACTCAATTTTATGGAATCGTCATCCAACAAAACTGCGGCCATCACTTTTATAGAATGGGGGAGAATGTTGTGGATTTTATATTATGCTGCGCAGTGATTATATTGGCGCGAATCTTCCCCATGTAAATAAATTTAAGTCAGTTGACGTCCAGAGTTTGAAGAGACAACATCTCATTTTACGGCAACTCAATATATGTGTTTGGACATAATCATTGGATCGTGTCTATAGTAATAGTAGTTGGATAATATTATGTGCTGTTTTTACCTGTGATCACTGAGGATCTTCGGTAAACTATATCACATTTAATGACGACCTGCTTCGGTACCTGTTAGCTACATCGCATTTGTTCGCCACCTGTCTGGATTATATACATCGCCGAGGCCTGTGAGTTGACTTAGCCTTGGACTTGGTGAGTTGGCAAAATTTACAACAAACCCCTATCGTCTTATCTATTTATTAAAGTATTTAGATGCACTTATCTTTTCCAAGGTAAAGATAACGAAGTGAGATATATTTTAAACGACAAATATTAAAGTAGGAAATTATTTCGGAAGATGAATGAAATAAAAAAAAATATTCAAATTAACCGATATCCATCATATTGGCCCCGTCATCTTTCTTTATTATGTTTTGCATCTAGACATTGGCTTTGGAACACTAACCTTAACACATGGTGTTAACAATAGGGATTAGCCCTAGTTTTATCAGTGATCCTAGTTAAGTGAGCTAAAGGTTGTTATTATGATTAGTAGATGTATTATAATTATCACTCGTATAAATATTGCTATTATATATTTTTTTTCGAAAAAAAAAACGCAAAGTTTATATGAAAGTAACAGTTAGATTTCTTAAATTATTATAGTGATGGTGACTAGAATTATCTACTATTCTTTTATATACATTATTGAGAAAGTTATTATTTAAATACAATTTCTGAGTTATTGAATTTTCTACTTCCAATATTATTGAATTTTTATTTCCAATATTTGAAGCACTTAGTCCCCAAATTATCGCTCAAATATTTGCTAAACCGATAAAGATAAGACGACAGGGGTTTCTTAGACCAGGCAGGTTTTCCTGCCTGCATGCGAATACAGTGATAAAAACCCCACGGGTTTATTTGACCAGGGGGGTTCGGCTATGCACACCATAGGGCACTTTACGACCAAATAAGGTGTTCCTCTTTTCTTTGTAGTTAGAAAACATTACATATGAATATGCAAGCCAATTGTGGAACACCTTTTCTAGCTACTCTTCATGTCAGCCTCGAACTTTTCAAATATGTATTACTAAAATCAACATGAGAACCGGAGAACCAGATTAATCATACACTACATCTACTTCATCTATTTTCTAAGCATATTGTTAATATTCTAAACATATTGTTAATATTCTTTTTTTTTCATAATTTTTGAGAACTTCTTTTCACGTAATCAATGAACATTTTACTGTGTTTATTATTGATCCATAACACACCCATCAATCCATCATATCTAACTACCTTTTCCTTTAAGTGTGACGTTAGTTAGTCATTATATTATGTTATATATTAGTTTATATTTATGCTATGGCAACTCCAGTGATCGGTATTTATATTTCACCAAAAAGGACTTTCCTTTTTTGATGTCATCAAGCAGGCTTTTGTGGTTAGTGTTGGGCCATGCCTATTAATGTATCACCCTAAATCAAACTTTCCTCCCTTACAAGCTTTTCATAAATCTATCCATGGCATAAATGCAGGCATGTTAGGCAAGTTTAGTCAAAAACATACACATATATTAGGTTTTACACGATTAAAAAAGAAAAAAAAATTAACCAATATCAACCCAGTCCTATGCAATTGAATATCTGTCTGAGCAGGATTAACAGGTTATTTCCGATACATATGTAAAAACTCTTTCTTTATTTTTGAAATAGTAAGATGGAGACCCATTTATTTGAGCTTATAACATATAACCGAGTCTTGACTTAAATTATTACTATGAACAATATCTAAATATTAATATCTAAGTATCAAAATTCAAAAGCAAAATATTTACATACCTGCGCTGCACGTCCTCGCCCACATCCGCCGATGTGGAGGGCGGTGGCCCTTCTTCTGAAACCAAATTGACTTGTCTTCTTTTGCTCCGCCTTGGAGCTATTGGGCCGTACTCGTCGTCGTCTGAAGAGGGGGCCATGGGTTGGGACTGGCGGTCGACGCCCCCTTCCGCCGC
>LQRL01038303.1:0-20711 GCA_001703475.1 Hydroides elegans
TATACTATTATTTCCATGTATGAAAAGTTATGTATAAAGCCGCTTTCACACGAAACTAAGGATAACAGGCAAAAAGTGCTAGTTATACATATTATCCATACATAATAGAGTGTCTTTCATTTGAGCATCTAATGTTATTGGTTTATTATTTATAATTTTAAACATATTCAATTTATGTTTAAGCAGTTTATTTTCAAAAGCATCACTATTTATTGCCAAAATAACATTTTTGTCTATGGTTAAGACCAGTTTAGTCTGCTGAAACCGAAGTGGCCCACTTTTCAAAAGTGACCCCAGCGCCATGTCAAAATTTTTAGTGTGAGGTTTTTCTATCAAAAAGTTGTGCTATATATTTGATAACTTGCCCTAATATAAATAAGACATACACCTATATTGGAACCTAATTTCATAATTTAATCTCTATTTGATCTACCTAAATTACACACGTAAAGTTGAAAAAGGCACCAAAAGTGACCCACTTATCAAAAAATTCTTCTACCTTTCCGCAGAATTTGTTTTAAAAGATCATACACGTTTCGATGGAAAACATAGTTTTCGGGTGTTTGCACCTCCAAACAAAACCACAATATTTATCATTGTGACGTAAAATTGAACTCGATTATCAGGGTACCGTGTAGTAAGGACATTGCTCATATATATTTCTCCGTAATACAGGGTTTTTGCGATGACCTCCTTGGTCTCTCAGACAGCAAGATTGACGACCTGCACATACGAGTAGACGCTATCACTAATTTACCAGAAGTTGATTGCTTTGTGGAGAAAATGGAAACATTCCTCGAGGTGAGGATAAATTTAGAAATTTAGGCGAATCAAGATGAGCCTTTCGTTAATTTTATTTGAAAATGATTTATGTTAATTTTGTAGTGATGGAATTCTGAAACATTGTTTTTTTTTCTTTAAGGTTTGGATATTATATTAGATCGCTTTGGAAATCCTTGCGTCAATCATTGAAATTATTACCAAACTTTTAGTCGTGCTGGAACGTCATGTGAAATTATTTGTTTTTAATAACATACTTTATTTTCTTTCAACCTTTTTTATGTTTGTATTTTTTATAGGATGACGAAGATCGGGTTGTATATGATCCAGACACTGACTCCTATGCATCCAGATACCCGGCAAATACAGATCTCGGTTATCCAATCAATGAAACCGTTGTGACCACAATCATGGATAATGTCGATTACATTTATGATAGCAGCGCTCTGGATGCAGATTTCAACAGATGGTTTGAGGTGAGTCTTATTAGTTAATGTTCAAAACAGTTTGTATTATAGGAGTACGATATTTGGCTTTTATGTCATCAAAACGCTCTTAATTGAAACACTTAATATAAATAGCGTTGTCTCAGCGTTATGCATGGCATTTTGTAGATTGGGTTATCATTTTGAGCATTTTACGCTTTAAACACTCTATGTTTATTTGTGTATGTCTTGATATATACTATCCGCCAAAAGAAAGTATAATACTAAATTGGTGAATATCTTCGCGAGTTCTCAATATTCTTAATTGAAATTTTCACCATTGTCATTAAATGTAGCTTTCTATCCAATTCTATACAATGTAGTTTCATGCCAATAGATTAATGGTTAAGGCGCTAACTTTGAGTATGGGTCAATACCTTATTTTTTAAGTGGAAATCGGTTATGCGTATTCTGATTATAATTTGGGACTGTAGACTAAAGAGTGTAACGTTTATGCCAGTTTTACCAATTTATTTCCAATTTTACAAAACACAAATAGCCACGTCACGCACCCATCAATATTATTGTGATCAGGCTATGGGGTTGCTGAAGACCGATAATTCTGTAAGAACACTAGTAAGCCACTTTTAATTGTTAAAAGCTATATTTCATTGTTTGCAACATCACAATAAATTCATAGGGAGTAACAAGGGTAGACAAGTCGGCGTTGCAAGTTAGAAATGTCGAATCGGGATCGAGAGATCCAGAAGGTTATACCTGTGTAGCCGGTTTCGCCGTGAGGCGGTCAAAGCGACAGAATCACTAGACCCCACAAATAGTTGGATTAGTCCAAAAACGTTTAAACGACGTTTGCGCGGAAACGGATAGCGCCTTACGCAGAACGCACGTTCGAAACCGCGAAGTCGGCATCGACGATACAATTTTGCGAACAAGTATCGCCTTATTGATATGAAACCTCTCGCATAGCGCCCTTTGACATTTAGCATCTAGCCCATTTTCAACTGAACCACTCATATGGCCGCCAAGGGGCGTTTAGGGGCTTCGGGGATCATTTTGTAGCTTGTTTTTTTAAACTAAGTTGACCGCTTCTGGGAAGGCTCTGTTATGGTTTGAGGTGTCATCCGATACGGCTAGAAGCCTTAGCTACGGCGTATCGACGAAAATCTAACGACCACTCGTTACATTGACCCGTATATTCATGACTTTACCGTTAACTGTCATTTATGCACGGCAACAGGCTGAGGGTAGTCATCTTTAACATTTCAGAAATTCTGAACCAATGATGATAATCGATATTTTGAAAAAGAAATCTTTAGAAAAATGATGAAATAATATGCTCTGTAAATTGCAATATGATCGAATAAATAGAAATACTAAAATTATGTGTTTGAAATAAGATTATACTTTCTTTTGGCGGCTAGTATATATCTTGTATACATGTTTCCGTCAGTTTGTTTAAAATCGAAAATCGCATAACAAATATTTTGAATTTTTAAAAGAAAAAAAACAAAGAATCATTGGTATCTTATAACAGATTGGGATGTCCTATTGGCTATACGATGGCTTTCAACTGGAAAATGAAACAGAAGAAGCGATTTTGGGCCCGCAATTTGCTTATTACAACCCACTACTTGGTGTATCAGAGGAGGAATATACTGTTGATTTCGATGACACTGAAGGTATCCTATCTAAATCTTTAATGATAATTTTATAAATGTATGTATATACTTCGATGATCAAAACTATTTTATTTAAATAATTCTCCCAAAATGTTTTCGAATATACTTTAATATTTTTTCGTCAAGGTACAACTGTAAAGAAATGTTTGAGATATATACATCTACATGTTCATGTGTGGCTCAATATTCATCGTTGGAAAAGTAATCACTCATGATTAACCTTTTTCAGATTATTTAGACTTTTCCTACAAGTACGGTACTCGACTGCGATATATGGCGATCACCGTCAATCTCACCCTCACCCCGCGAGCCCTTGGATTTCCCACTGGTCTTCCGATCCGTGATAAATGGGAAAAATATGTCAACAAAAAGGTAAGAAATGGGTAGACTATACCGCCCTAAGAATCAGCTCGCTATAGACATCACAGCAACACTTAATTCCGTGTAGAAAGTTAAAATCGAATGATAGACAGCGAGACTCATTTTCACTACAGCAATGATATTAATCTGATTTATCATTCGAAATATAATTGCTCAACATTACCTATGTTTTATGATACAATAAACATATTAATCTAAGTTATATATTTGAATTACCTTGTGAATTACAGATGAAGGAAATGCCATCAGAATTGAGACATGGGTTCCAATGCACCCCGCAAGATTATTTCTCGTTCAACCTGTGGCACTGGCTCTATGTACAGGAGGTGAATATTTTCACGTTTACTCATATATTTTTATTTGTAATAAATGCGTGGAAAAACTTCTTTGATAATCCCAAAAAGTGTTTTGTCAAAATAACAAAATAATTTAATTATTATCATTATTAATTTGCCATACTAATTATTTAATTAATATCAAAATTGATAGACTTCTAAATTATTTACATTTTAGAAAAATCTCGTTCAGATTATTTCGTAGCCACTATATACATGTCTATTTTGTCTAAATGTTCAGAACCTCGCTATATCAGCCGGACAGGGCATCATGATCGGGCTCCTGATCGCTTATCCCATTCTCGTCATATCGACCATGAATATCGTTGTTGGCACTCTGGCAACTCTGACCATCAGTCTCATTACGTTGACCGTGCTGGCTTTTATTCCCATTGCTGGGTGGAAACTAGGGGTTTGTATATGTTTATGTATAAAAACAAATGTGACTATTAAGCGTACAGATTAGTATTTTCCAAATGCCAAATTGGGAAAAACATATCAGTACATGCGTCATTATAATACAATTTATAATATATATCTTACCTTATGGACAGGCAACTTTCAAACTGTCAAATACATTATGTGCTAAGTTAAGATTTAAACGCTTGTTCCAGGTTTAAATATAATGTTTTACAAATCACCACTAACTCTGTTCTGTCATAATTATGATTTCTGTACACTTATTGTTTACACGTTTTTGTAGGTGATGGAATCCCTGAACCTCGTCCTCGTCGTCGGCCTATCGGTCGACTACTGCGTGCATTTGGCCGAAGGCTACGCTCGCTGCAAGAAACCCGATCGCAAGAGCCGCGTCCAAAATGCCCTTGAGGAAGTCGGTATCTCCGTCGTCTCTGGTGCGATCACAACCCTCGGTGCCTCCATATTCCTTATGGCCGCCATTATCACATTCTTTTTGCGCTTTGGTCTCTTTATGTTTATGGTCATTGGATTTTCATGTCTCTATTCGTTGATGTTTTTCATGACGCTTTTGGCGTTGATTGGGCCGCAGAATGAGTTTGGATCGCTGTATCCACTGCTGGATAAGATAAAGAAGTGTTGTTGTACTAAGAAGGAGGACAGTGATAAGGTTGAGCCGGAGTAATAATTATTATTGTGTTGCTATAAATGTTTAGTTCATGTGTATTTGTGCCAACAAAAATATATTGAATAGATCTCAAGTATTATATGTAAAATATGTGTACAGCTATTGTTTCCATTATAAATATGTTTATTTATTCAATTCATATACTTAAAGACAAAAGTTCTGCACAACTAAAAGTAGAAATTCATATAAAATCAAGTAATTGATGGATTTTATTCAAATTTTCACACAAGATGGAAGTATGTGTTCACAATACTCTCACAAAATTGCATGTTCTTGTTAAAGATAGCCTTGGCATAAATAGACATAATATTACAGGCTCCGGCATTTTACGATTTCCGGTTTCTAAACTCTACTAACTCATGATTGCTTGTGTCATGTATGAATACCCCATACGTTAATCTTTAAGCATATACGTCTTAGCATCGACGTAATCGGTCAATTGAGCAGTTACTGACGTATGCAAACCATTAATCTACTGGACACAGGGGCATAATACCGCTCTATCGGTCTTCGGTAGACCCGCTGTCGTGCGTAATTTTGGTACGAAAGAAGGCGCGAGTCGTCTCTAAACACGACATCGTTTCAGTTTTACCCGACCAGTATGCTCCGGTGTAGTTTTAGGCCTAATGGAGCTGTGAGCGCTGTCTTCGGTTATCACGAACGGGACCAACGAAGGCTCTACGTAGCCGAATCTAATTTTCGCGCAAACGTCGTAAACCCGTTTTGGAGCTTATCCTGTGCGACACTTCAAAGCCTATTTTCAATGTGTGTGGGGCGAATTTCGCGATCCTGATAAGGTTTCGTTACTCGCGGTCTACCGGAATATGGATGATCGCGGGTTAATCTGGTTTCTTCTAAATTGTTCACTAGACGTTAAACTATTGTCCGATGGACGTTAAAATGCCTTACAACAACATTGTGTGAGGCTCCACCCATTAACATGCCTATAGCTCGTTCCCTTTCGAATTCGGAACATCGTGGTACTTTTATTGTAGGTAGCCATCAATTTTTCTTCTTTACCTAACCCTACCCTTTGTTATACTATACAGCGACATGATTTTCGCCACCATAGACAAAGCGTACACGACCACAGGACTCTGTTAAATATACTTGCCAAATTTCATTAAAAATTGGGCTGAAATAAATTGATTAATTGACAAAATACAAAATGAATGAATGGTGCATCTTTTTTGTCCTTAAGTATATCAACTAATTCATTCTGTGTGTAAACAATGAAAATCATCTCATATTATGTTTTATATTCAGTTTGAACTCAATTAAAATTTTCATAAATTTCAAAACCTAATGCATTTCATCAAATAATACATAATGTAGAATATCTGTTTTTTTAACATTTGTTTGATGAGTAAATTTTATGTTTCAATTGAACGGAAACAATTCTGCAATCGTTTTACATTTTATATGATGATTAAGAAAACCAATTTGCGGCATGTTATATATTCGATGTATCAGATGGTTTCAAGTGATGTGTATAGATTATAGATGTTTATGTTTTATATGAGAAATAAATGTTTTGATCGACGATATTATTTTGTGCTGTGTCAGGAGATAAAAAGGTATCATATTAACTATACAGAGGAAAGGAAATTATACAGGAGCAGGTCACGACTTGATTATCACAAATGACAATTATTTTGCGGCATTTTGCGCCTCATGGCAAACACATTCGTGATCAAACGAATAAGCGCAAA
This sequence comes from Hydroides elegans, assembly GCA_001703475.1. Lineage (NCBI taxonomy): Eukaryota > Metazoa > Annelida > Polychaeta > Sabellida > Serpulidae > Hydroides > Hydroides elegans. The sequence goes on from LQRL01038303.1 coordinate 6,439, forward strand.
AGTGTTTGTGTTTGGGAGATCTTACTGTTAGTTTCAATATTTAAAAAAAAACACGTTTATCTGTATCAATTAACCAAGTTCAATAAAAAGTTCGAGTTACGTATTCAATGCAATTTCACTGTAGTGTAACCAAACATTATCAACAAACATATAAATTGTGTATATCAAAATGTTATTTGAATTTTTATATCTTTTTAATCAAAGCTGAGATGTTGTTGTGTTATAACTCTTTGATTAAATATCAAATATTATTTATATTAAGTTTCATTATTGATTCAGAAAAGGTCTATCATTAAACGGCTTGCATTGAACGGTGACTTGCTTTGTGTACACAATCATATGAGCCTAAAATGAAACTACAGTAAATCTAAAAATAACTTTAACGATAAAATAGGTTTATCGAACAGAAAATTAATATAACTTAAATACATGTACACAGCGGATACGTCAAGGTCAATTCATCCGCATATTTCACAAAAGGTAGGCATCTACGTGTAATTTCAATTTAGAAATATTAAAATGATGAAGCTAGAAATTATGATGATATTTAACAAAGTGTTATTTTAACGTAAAACAGTTTAATCCCAATGCATGGGGTGTTTATAAAATATGGATGCTCTGTCGCCATTTTGTAAAATGTTTTGATATTTAGATACACAACAAGGGTAACAACGAGAGTAAAAACTAGTATAAAAAGTTATAAGCAAATACGTTACGCTCTTTTGCTGTACAATTATAAATTGAGAAAACGATGAGGCAACATATAAAACTTATGAAGGGCACCCCGCGACGCATTTTTCAGAAAATGGTAAAATCACCTTCAATCGACATTTCAATTATAAATGACAATAAAATAATGATTTTTGAATATGAACAAAATGTGTATAATTTTCTTAAAGCCAGCTGAACTGTTTCACCTGTTTCCCTAGCAACTTGAATATATTTTCAAATAATTATTCTCACTATTTATTGTGTTAATTAAGAAATTATCAAAACAGGTGTTCGTCAAATTGCTCCAATCTCCAAGCTAGAGTGCATTTTTTCAAAGCCAGCCGGAATTAAGTGGGAACATATTTTTGGGTTTTGGGGAACAGCTCATGAGGTGCTGCTCTTCACGTATGGAAGCATTCGTGCACCAATTATGATGAACGTATATGCCATGTTTCGTTGATATTTTGTTTTTTATTAAGAAACAGATAATCGATAGAAATAGTTAAAATTGAACCTAAGCGAAATCGCTTGCTTCTGATTAATGTAATAATGGTAAATAATCAGACAGTATTATCCCGTACAGAGGTATATGTAGATACGTCAAAATGCATAATGAAATTGAACAGATAAAGCTTGATGTGCTGTCATATAAATTATATCATTTTACCAGTTACAAACTCGTATATATAAATTACAAACTCAAATGTCTGAACGCCTATTTCTAATAAAAGCTATTTAGGTATTTAAAAGAATGTTGCATGGAAATGTAAATAGTTTATTTGTCATTGGGCTATCGTTAACAAAGCTGTGCCACTATAGAATAGAATGAGATATGACATGCTATGCTTGAGCCAATAATGAAACTCATTTAAAGCTATTTATAGCAAGGTATTAACTAGGCCTCATATATGCAAAAATCGTTATATTTCAGTATAGGTCTAACAAGCAGTTGCTTTCTCATATGTTCATTTACATAAAATCTAAACTTAAAGAAAGTGTACATTTAATAAAATATAGGTTAGACACGAGCCGGTGTATATAGAAAATGGCCAAAAGAGACGGTGACTACATACTTGTAGCAGGTTTGGATTTCGGTACAACATACAGCGGTTATGGATTTTCCTTTAGAACTGAACCCGAGAAGATCATCTGCAACAAAAATTGGGGAAGCGAATATGGATTCCAGGTATGAACCTTGCTATATTGCGATTTAATATATTCCATTCCAATAAAAATAATTATCAAAGCTCAAATATCTAATATAATATAAATATTTGTTTTTTTTTAAATCTAACACATCTTTCCTTAGCTTTTTACGTAATCTAAAGTTGCTTTATGAACAGCAGATAAACAAAAAGCATGTTATTTTACCGACATATATTGGAAATAGAATTGATCACATTCGACAATATGGTTGAATACAAACAACATGCCCTTTATGCGACCGTTCCTATATATTTTATAAACAGTGCATGCTTATCGGTCTCACTCTGATATGTTTGACAAATGACCGACAAAACATGCCTCTATATGTTAAGTGTTCGTGATATGAAATTCAGTCGATATATTTCGAGCTGGTTTAATTTGTTGACAAATAACATGGAGATTTTGCCTTGTTATTGATTTTGATGGAATCAATTACATTTATTGAAAGGTACCTACAGGACATTGGAATACGTATTGGAAAATTGTTCTTATGTTTTTTAGTATGAATGTTCATATCCAAAATGACTTTTTCATTTGTTGACAAGTTTGATATAGCATCAAACAAGTTTTATTTTAAAAATGAGCCATTGTTATGCTTTGTTATTGACGCCCATAAATGAAATATATATAGCTATTACAAAGACAAGTAATTGATATCGTTACAGTCTCACAAAACACCCACGAGCATTCTTACGAATGACGCTGGTGATTTCGTCGCCATGGGTTACAAGGCCGAGCAACAATATAGCCAAGAGATAGAAGAAAATGGCTCTGGTGTGAATTTACATCTATATCGACATTTCAAGATGAATCTTAAGAAGTCAAAGGTAATAACATAGTTAGAACATACCAAAGGTAAATTTGTTTAAAATCAATATTATGAAATAGGATACTGATCATATTCCCTCCATTATTTCTGAAAATTGTCTCTAACTATTTTTGCTGATGGAAAAAAAGTTGTGTTGGTTAAACTCGTCAAAGATCAATATGTAAATAAATACCTTCTGTTAATATATACTTAGCTCGAACTGAATTTATAATTTTGATCCCATTTAGGAGGTTAGCCTGAAATCAGTTGTTACTTCTGATGATGGAACGATAGCGCCTGCGATTTCTATCTTTGGGTATGCGATAGACTACTTGCGAAAGCATCTGATTGCCGCTTTAAAGACAAAAACTGGACGGTATGTATACTATAATATACTATACAAACTGCTTGATATTCATGCAAATTATAATATAATATAATATAATATAGACAGATATTCAGCTTCACTCTCTCCCGTCCTCTCCTTCCTTTTTGAACTGATCTGTTAAAACATATTCATGGACACATGTGTTATAGTTTTATTATGTAATGTAGTTGTGTATATCTAAATAAAACATATTTAATGTAACATTAGATACACGAATGAATATTGATTACAAGTGTCATTGCTTTACTAATATGTCTGTGTTAATGAGTATGTTTAATGCGCTGTTTGATGTCAATTGCATACGCTTTTTAGAGAACCTGCACCGTCTAGCATATTTTGGGTCATAACTGTGCCTGCAATCTGGGGCCAGCAATCAAAAACATTCATGAGAGAGGCTGCCAAACGGGTAATAGAGCAAAAGCAAAAAATATTTCTCAAAATTCTATAATCTGTCTGCTTTATTTAACATGTTGATATAATTCAATTTATCTAAACAATTACCGGGTTTTCCACAATCGTATATAACTGTCACTAAAAGCGGAAGCAATGTCTCACAAAATTAACTGATATTCGTTTTCATATCCAATAAAGGGCGGATGTGTAAGCGACGCAAGTGCAAAGAACCTTCTTCTTGCCCTTGAACCGGAAGCAGCATCACTTTACTGTAGACGACTTGATATTGCGCGCTATCAGAGCGACGATGGCATTGCCTTTCCTCCAGAAACTAAATATCTGGTGCTTGACTGTGGAGGTAATTGAAATTAATCAGACCTTTCTAGTTTTGACATGAACGATCTACTATATTACTTTTGATTTAAATTCAATTAATTCTGTTTTAATGCAGTTTTCAGTTGTTACAATTAATTTGATTAGGTCAAATGGGAACCAATTTCGTCACTTATTTCTACATAATTCTAAAATATTCATTTATTCCGATGATTTATAGACAAATAATCGATGATGTTAGAGTATGTAAAATATTGAAACCTTGAAAATCATTGTTATAGGAGGAACTGTCGACATCACTGCGCATCGCACTCTCCAAAATGAAAACATCGAAGAAATTCTTCCTGCTAGCGGAGGAGCGTGGGGTGGTATGTATGTCAATAGGCAGTTTGAACAGCTATTGGGCAGAATCTTTGGAAATGATTTTCTAAATGGGTACAAATCATCACATCCCGAAGGCTGGCTTCAATTGATTTCATCGTTTGAGATGGCAAAGAAACCCTTCAATGGAGTTGATGAGAACGTTCTTAGAGTATCTTTACCTTGGACATTTAGTGAATTTCATTTGGAAGCTAAACAGGGAAAACCTATGAAGAAGACGATCGAGCAATACAACAATCCTGATGTCTCCTTCAAGAACGGATCAATCATGGTCAAGAATGCTACGGCCAGGCAACTTTACTCCGAGGTCATCAAAGATATTATTATCCATGTTCAAGGGTTACTTGCAAATCCAAAAATGCAAGGTTGCCGATACGTATTCATGGTCGGGGGTTTCAGTGAAAGTCGGTTTCTACAAAATGAAATGAAGCAATGCTTTGAAGAGAATAGAGTAAAGGTGCTGGTGCCATCTGATGCGCAAATGGCCGTGCTGAAAGGAGCAGTACTATTTGGTCATTCACCGACTGAGATTGCTAATAGAATTGCACGAAAAACTTATGGCTATCAAGTTGCCTTGCCTTATAAACCAACCATACATCGAGAAATTTCGTGGAAGGATGCCTATGGTGTACCATTTTGCGATGGCATATTTGAGCCATTCATCAAACAGGGTGAACCTGTAGATATTGGTGAAGAGAACTCTCTTTACATCGAACCAGCAACTCTTAACCAGCCAACACTTACCACAGCGGTTTATGCCATTGATGCTCAACCACGCAGCCCCGTGCAATACATCGATGCACCTGAAGTAGAAAAAGTAGGAGAAATAGTGCTTAATCTTCAGCCGTGCAGTAGCCTAGAGGAAAATGGAATAACATCCATTTTCACATTCGGAAACACCGAAATCCATGTTCGAGTAATTCATCACGCTTCCGGAAAAGTGATTGCAACTTCTATGAAGTTAGGTTCTTAAACAGTCCATTAAGTTATTCCTATAGCATATTACATCGACAGTGTATAATATTAGTTACAATAAGCTTTACTTTATTGATAGACCATTGAATCTAAACATTATCCAAGTATTTTTTACAAATTCATGCTTTATTTAGAGTGTATTACTCGATTTTGTTTCAAAGTTAGATACATATTTAATCTTTCTAAAATATGATTTAGAGAAATATCTTATATGCACAATCCGTATATAAGCCTATTTCATATTTATTGCAGAAATTAATCCGTTAATCATGTTCACGTATTCTTAACGCTATGTTTAGAACTTGGATTACATAGTTACTAAATAAACATATTGACTTTTAAACTGGGGTATTTTAGCCGTCGTTGGAGTGATTATATGAGAAAGAGTGTTAATAAACGGTGATAAACTCCCTTAATAAGGATATTTGTAAAATATGTTTTGCTTAGTTTATTGACTTTGACTAGTTTAATACTCAAGGTTAATTATCTGGAGTAGTTTAAGTGATTTTCACGAGTTTGCACGATACTATCTACACAACAACGTGTATCCTATAAAAATATAATATTGTTTTACCAGTCGGTAAATTTGTATGCATTACCAATCTATGACCTTGCTTAAGAAAAAACCTTATTGAATTAACCTGATTGAATATTTGCATAATATAAAATATCATTGTTTACCTTTTATCTATATTGTAATTAAAGATAAGAGATTTCGTGTGTAATTATATCAAAGTATGGCAATACATCAATGAGACATTTATAGCAATTAAGCGAATGATATAACCACAATGACATTTGTTGTTGGGCGAAAATAAATTCAATATAATTTACCATTATAATAGTTCAAACAGTGTTGTTTTGATAAAGCGATATCCAAATCTTGATTATGTGCATACTTGGGCAACATTTTGACAGAAATCTACAAGATTGGAAAAACGAAAATATGGCATGTAAGCCAATTATGTATCACTAGCAAATGAAACATCTGGTTACTTGACTGTATATGTTGATTTCTTAAAATCAAAAGATTTCGCGATAAGACCAATGCCATAAATTAATAATTTAAAAGTCATTTTTAATCACCTTTTTATACATACTGAAAGAATATTCTTTTCGTGAAACGTTAATAAATTTTGCCATCTAAACGAAACCCTCTTTTATATATCAAAGTCTTCTCGCATCAAAGTCTTCATCGCGTCGAATTTCTGGTGCCTCTTGCAAAATCTATTAAATTGTTTAAGGGATATCAATGTGTTTCTTATTAAAAAAAGACATGCTCACTTACTACTTACATATATCAGAATCCCCTGCGTTTCGTTGTTGCACGTATCACTTTATAAGCTGTCTAGAACATCGATTTAATGTCCCTCAGCAAGGTTTCGGCCTATCTCTACCTTTGACAAAACCTATTTATTTTCCCAAATGGTTGCCAGAGGTATGCTCTTCTTGCTATATTTTTTGGTGACATCGGAACAAAAAGGTGTGAACCAATGTATTAGTTTATGTATAAGGATAAATAAACTGCACAAGGTAATTTTATGTTAATCTTATAACCGAAAACTCCTTGAATTACAAAACCATATGATCTCCTAATTCCTAGCTTGGTATGAACATAATCGGGTTTAGAACCAGATTCGAAGCATCTTTCATCATATCGACGGTTTTTCCCACATAAAAGAGCCTGCCTCGATGGTGGTCTGACATATTTATCGCATTATGGTGAGCGTGCAAAGTTGAAATTACAAACTAGAGCTAGAACTAGAAATATCATCATTCGAATTCAGTTGCAATGTATAAGCACATGTAAATTTATGCATATAGTGTAGTAAATCAAAACTATTATGTTCAAAATAAGCTTAAATATGTTCAGTTCATCCCAAATATTGATATCTATAAGCAATGTCAGGCTTTGACCAACCTAATTGATAGTTGAAGATATATCAATTTCTGGATGCTTTTTCATACTTACAATCAAAGTGGTATATATTGCCAAAAATATAGTTGATAGTTTTTGAATGCAGACAAAGCATATATACTTAAAACATTACGTAGTTCCACCTAGTTTCTAGTTTCTGTCTCTAGGACTATTATATGAGAAGGATGGGTAGCAATAAATGTTTAGACTATATTACCCTCTGTGATGTTTATGTCAAGCTTTGTTAGAAATGTCCAAAGGGAGCTCTTTTATGATGGTCGACATGGCAATGTTATTTATGGATTTACTAATAAATATAATTCAATCAAACCATTTTTTGCCACATCATTTTTTAATTATAGAAATCGATTTTTCGATAAGAAAATTACATTTAATTTTACAGTCCAGAAAAGAAAAAATATAATTTATTTGCATTTATATAACATATCAAAACGCTTTTAGCATTCAACGATACCATAGCGGAATATTTTATTGATATTATCAATGATAAAGTATAAAATATCGTACTATAATATAAAAAAAATCAAATAAAACCTATGCATTAGGTGGATATAGTTTATCTTAGAATCGTGAAGTCACAATGTAAATGACGGACACGGCAAAAATCGGCAACTGGATACAATCAGAAGCTACAGTGTTGTCGATTACTCGGTGTTATTGAAAACGGTAAAATGTAATTCATACAAACAATAACATTTATATGTAAATGTGCATTATAAAATCGCGGTTAAAATGCATAGAGTAAAATAACAAATATATGTAGTGCAACTAGCGTCCCTTATTCCAGTACAAACTCATACAAAACTTCATCTAGCTTAAAGCAATGGTTTACGAAATATTATATGCGAAATATCATAACACTTCGGACCCTCGTCAAAAGAACTTCGGCCCCTGAATAAAAATATTCGTGAAATACGATATATTATGTCATGATATATTCATGAGCAAAAACAATGACGATGTTCGTGTTTCCCTTTATCATGTGTTAAAGAATTAATATAATGATGGTTTAAGGAGCTTTTTTCTCGAGGGGACGAAGTGGTAGGTTCCGAAGCATTAGAAGTCGATGTTTCTTTTCTAAGAGGCCGAATAGTATCGAAGTGTATTTTTCGATGGGCTAAAATTTCTATTGCTTGTGACCGAATTGTATCAGGGTGTTCGAGGTTTCCCGAAAATGCAATATTTCGGGATGTGTATATAATCTTTTACGATTTCACGGGGGGAGGTGGAGGATGATTTGGTAATACAGTAAAACCTTGCGATCGGACACCGCCCTAGAACGGGTACCTCGCTAAACCGGACGGCCTTACTCAAACCAGTTTTATTTTTCACTGCTTTATACCATTCAAAAACCTGCTTAATCTGGACACCTCATTATTTTGGAGACCGGACACACAAATCAAAACAAAATATTGAAATATATAAGTATTCACCTGACTAATCCGGATGCTAAATCACCAATGATAAAATATTTTCGAGATCGAATATACTGTTCCACCAATATGAGTGTACTCCTTCAGTGCAGATTGCGCTGAAATTATGTGTTTGCATGGGTTTAATGCAGTTGGGAGCTTAATAAGGCATGCTCTTTGTGTATAAAGCTAATCGTTTCATTTGTTTTTGTCACAAAGCCCTTATAAGGATGGGGATCACGACTCGTGGATCAGGGGTATTTAACAGTTTTTTTTACTTAACTGTGACACGAAAACACATCCTTAAAAGAAACGCATCATTCTAGGTTTTAGAGCTTCACAGGATCCTTCTTTGAAGTGTATCAGAGGGTCATTAGAGAGGTTTTGCAGGGACATCACTTCTATTTAAAAATTTCTAATTGGCACCTTTTTTAGGCTACGATAGTTCAGTGTTTTTTTGTATATGACTAATGCATATATTGATGTTATTGTCAATTCATAAAAACTATAAGTATTTATAATAAGAGTGATAAAGCCAGAAGTAATTTTATTTGTGTTTAGTTGTATCTTCTGTCATCAAATTCATTTACCTTTAATTGAATCAACCACAAATACATAAGATCTTTCAGATAAATTAATGAAAACCCTATGAATCTGACTAGAACGGACACCTCGCTAATCCGGACACTTTTTTTCTGTCCCATAGGTCTCCGGATTAATCAGGTTTTATTGTAGCATATAAGGAAAGCCCCTCTAAAAAATTGAAATTGAATTTTATGAAAAGGACCTTACCAGCGGCTCCCCATGAAGGTGTTCGCCACCAAATTCCATCTGGTTTGGAAGATTTGTTTCTAGCTTGGAGATTTGTGCAGTTTGAGGAACACGCTTTTGATAATTTCTTAATTTTCGCAATAAATTGTGCAAATAATTATTTCAAAATTGCTTAAACATGCTTGTAATTGTAATTTAGCAAGATATGATAGGTAGTTCCATTTCTGTTCCAAGGTGGCTAGAAAAGGAGAAACGACCCAGCTGGCTTGGAAAAAGTGAATACTTTTTTTGCAAAATGTCGATGTTCAAAAACCATTATTGTTATGTTGTTCACATCTATAATTTTAGTTTGATGTGATTCATACACTTTTTGACAAATGTGTCATGGGGTGCCCTTCTTTAATGGAAAGGAGACAGGCAGTTCACACTTGTAAATCACAAAAATTGAATTAAGTATTATGCTCTCGTTCATTCTTTGATTTCTAATTCACACGTCAACTCTAATCATACGTATACTGGACGCGATGTCGAGCGGTCTTCCCCCGAAAATTCAAGTACTCGTTTGCACAAAATCAAATTTCAAACAGGCCTATTTCCACGAGGGGCCGAGGTAACTTGATAAGGGGCCGAAGCGTATTTGGCAAAAGTGGCTAATGGGGCCGAAGCAGGAGTACCCAACGGGTCATTTTCGAAATAGTGTCTCATTTTACTGCATTTAGCCTGAATCAAATTCTAAACAACTTAAAACCCGATAATCATTTATGAAGGGCACTCCACGACACATTTTTCAAAAAGTTGTTAAATCACCTTTATACAATATTGCAATTACGAACAACAACAAAATAATGCTTTTTGAACATTAATATTTTGCAAAAAGGTGTTCATTTTTTCCAGGCCAGCTGGGCGTTTTTTCCTTTTCTAGCCAGCTTGGAGCAGAAAGGGAACACCTTTTGAGAAATTGGAAATTTTGAATATAACTTACTTACCTATAATATATTGCAAATAACTGTTTATTAGACAATTGCAAGCAAGCTTTATCAATTTTGAACTAATTTTGAACTAATTGTTCCCCCTTATAATACGAAAATTATGAAAATATCGAAAAAGGTGTTCCTCAAACTGCTAAAATCTCCAAGCTAGAACGGATTTTCTCCAAATCTCCAAGCCAGCTGGAATTTGGTGGGGAACAGCTTTTTGGGGGAACAGCTCGTGAGGTGCTCTTCATTTATATTTATTGAATGCTTTTATTCTTCATTTGCCAGCCAGGAACAAAGAAAATGTCGTGCCAGCATTTTTTTCACAAATTTGCCAGCAGAATAAAGCGTACTTGTATACAGAAACGTGGATTGTATGCAAATATATCAAAACCTTACTTTTGGCCTTTGTTCTGTATATCTAATATGTACAAGTGCATAACGGTGATAATGCAATGCTTTAATTCCATTTTTCGTTAAACCAACAACTGTAAATGTCATTTGAGACGTATTTATGACTTCGGTTTTATTCGTATAAAATGCCAGGAAAATACGAAAGATTTGACACACAATATTTTATCTATTCTGTTCTGTGAAAATGCCAGCAAGATAGATATTTGAAAAGAATAGATATTTCACTGAATAAATCGCTGGGTACTCCTGCCGAAGTAGTGTGGGCCCAGGCATAACGCAGGTAGTCTTTTCGACAAAAGTAAACAAGGAAAATAAACATACTATACCTAATCTAAAACAACTTATTTCGATTTTAAAACATTGCAATTAATGTAAAACAGACTTAACATGTTTGGCATTATTGCCGCAGGTCGTTTGGTATGTCTAATATAAATATATTTGCAAACAGTTGAGCGATAATATAGCCCTTTGTGAAAAATCTCTTCGAGAACCGTCGGAAAGTGAAGACAACTACAAAAAAAAAAAAAAGAGGCTTATTGGCAACCATATCCGAGGACTTATAACCCTTGTCTGATGGTTTGGTACATATAATGTAACTGCGCTAAACCATTTCAATTTCATATTACGATTCCACATAAATAATAAAATGTTTCGAATTCAATCATATTGTATCGATTGAAAGCCCTATTCGTAACTAGAACAAAACTGGCTTAATTTTGATCAGTGTCAAATTCTAAAGGGTTTCTGGTCATTTGAATCTGAAAAATCTATTAACTGTTACTGACAGGAGACAAATTGCAAATGACTACAGGGGTCCTGTCATGAGTCGGAAAGTACCTTTTTCTCGAAAGGTTATAAATACCGTAACATATTTATAGCTTAGCTAAGTGACAAATATATTATTTCCTACATATATCCTTAAGATATATTTTTATTAATAAATGCTAATACCTTTCGTTTCGTTCTGTATCTGAAATATGGTTGTTTGTTTATTCTTCGGAACTATAACAAAACATACAAGTAATCAAAAGTGTACAATATACATAATAAGAAATATATGCATATTTAGTTAACAATACCAAGGATCGCTCATGAAAGCCCTAGAGCTTATTTCTAATGGGGTCCTTTTTTACCCTTAACGATGTTGTGCCAAACGACTTGCACCTATAATCCAACCCACTAACCAACTGAGCTTAAACGGCCGGCCGCTCTATCTGAGCCGTTGGGAGACTCCTATATGCGACGAGCCCGTGACATAATCCCCCCTCCCCATAAGGGCTAGACTGCTCCGACAGTAGAGGAGAAACCGGTTGCGCGAGCCCGTTATGATTTGATGTTATTCAATCTTTAGAGGGTGCACCACTAAACCGGTCGAACCTATTATTCGAAACTGTGGGTTGTTTTCCGCTGCCACCAATTTGTAGCATGCACCTATAATCCAACGCTCTAACCAAGTGAGCTTAAAGGGCCGGCCGCTTTATCTGAGTGGTTGGGAGACGCCTATATGCGACGAGCCCGTGACAAAAGTATACATTACAAAGTTACACGATTATTAATACACACAGTATACAAGCTATTTAAAGCAACACATTTAACAAAAGGAACATTTAAGTTGTTGTTTCTATTTCTAGTGTTGAAATTATGAACCGTTGAAGACTTCTTTGAATAGACCTCTAAGGTAACAGGGACTGAGCCTGTTTTTACCTTGCACATGTGGTTTAAGCATAACTGATTAATTTTATCCTCAACATTGAGATATTTGAGTTTATCAAGCTCTAGCTACCCAATGTTACTTCGGGGCGGAAGGCCAGTGATAAATCGTACAATTTTGTTTTGAGTAGTTTCAGGGTGACCAGCGTCACGGAAAATCAGGGAGAATCAAAGAATTTCCAAGTCACGATTTCAGATCAGTCAGAGAAAATCGACCTTTTTGGAGAAAACCAGTGTAAAATCAGGGAATTTCTTAATGAATCAGGGTAAAAATCAGGGAATTTCGTTATATTATTTGCTTGTTATTTTTTAGGATTTCTTTAGAAAATTTCTCTCGCGCCTTCGGCGCTCGCAAACTATAGATACTTCTTAAACGTTTTGGCTCGCGCCGTCGGCGCTCGAATAGTGACTAAATTTAGCTATAGGTTGTTATAAAGTATCATCTTGGAACAGGGAAAAAAATCAGGGAAAGTCAGGGAAAAAATCAGGGATTTTTTACTGTCTGGAGACTGGTCACCCTACAGTTTGTAGTTTACGCTTGAGTTTTGCACTCAGATTGAAATACCACAAGGAACAACAATAATCGAAATGACACTGTAGTAATGCAGAACTTCAGTTCTTTTCAGTGTGCGAAATAAGCGGTGGCCCGGTGGCCAATGGCTCCGTAAAAACCCCGTCGGGCCACCGGGTTTCAAAATCCGGTGGCCAAAATGGCCACCACCAATTTTTAGCATCAACTACATATGATTAATTAATACACAATATATCAGAATACAATAAACATGTAAGGTCATTATTGGTATAAAGAGTGATAGATATCAGATATGATGAAAACAAGGTTTTAAAACAAAATGAACAAAAGAGAAATCTAGCATTTAATAAGTATCTTTATGAGTTGTGTGTGAACACAATTGATACGTACTTGAGAATTTTAGATGTATATTATCTTCCTTTATTTGGATTTTTTTTTGCTTTTGTTTTTGAAGAAATATTTGTTTACACTGCTTGTTCATTTGCATTACATATAGGTGCAACTTAGCGGTCAAGCATACCAACGACCCTTTGGCTGCGCGAGTGTCGTTTCAGCTAACACTCGCACCTGTGCGAATGTAATCTATAAGGATTTCAATGCTCAATTGATAAAATTCCATAAGAAGTTTCCGTAAAAATTTGCGCTCGCGTCGCACTTCAGGGTATTTTACAATAATCAAAACTGTTTATGCCAATGTCATTTTGGCAGTACGGTGTTTTCATCAGCGCGAGTGTGGTTTAAGGTGGTGACAAATTAGGATTTTAAGTGTACCCTTGATTTAATCTTTATGATTTATGAAAAAATCGATTTTGGCCACCGGGTTCTCGGTCGGGCCACCGGCATTTGGAAACCCGGTGGCCCGATGGCCACCGGATTCCAAATCCTTATTTCGCACACTGTCTTTTAAAGAGATTGATTGAGATAGTGCTGGTACATGTATAAGAATATACGACGAAGAATCCCGTTAGGGCATTAATAGGTCGGATGGTGAGGTGCGCGGTTTTTTAGGCCCCAACCCAAAAGGTTGGGGGCCTATAGGTTTGGGGTGTCCGTCCGTATGTCCGTCTGTCCGTCTGTCTGTCCGTCATACTTTTTTGTACGGGCTAGAACTTTTGAACGGAAGGTCATAGAGACTTGATTATAGGCTCAAATGAAAGGTCTTGGTCCGTAGATGTGCCTTTTGACCATTTTGGTCAAAAACACTCGACCGGAAGTTGTAAAATTGTCCAAAATAGCCAAAAATAGCGGTTTTTCAAGACTTGAGCTTGTACGGGCTAGAACTTTTGAACGGAAGGTCATAGAGACTTGGTTATAGGCTCAAATGAA